>JAODAL010027399.1:0-55029 GCA_025379985.1 Phyllomedusa bahiana
TTTTGAAAAAGTATTTGTACTTTGCCATGTGGACACAGCCTTAAAACCATTGATAAATACTGTATATATTTTCCAAAGACCAAGTCTCATTATGAAATGCAAGTGAAATGTAGGAGAATCAATATGTTTGTTTTTAACCCCCACAAACTACAAAAGATAATTACTGTGAAAATGTAATATGCTTCATGCAAAATTGGCTAGTTTATTTTTATAGAAACCTAAGGTACAGTGATTTTCTTCTAGGACTGGATTAGTCTGTACACTTTACCTAGTGTGGAGAATATAAAGTTGGCCCTAAATGTTCAGATAATAGGTAATCCAAAATATACCAATAGAAGTTTTAAGAAGATCAGTGTACATGTTTGAGATTTTTAATATATTTTCATATCCGTTTTAATTCCCTCTATATTACACAGCTTTCCCTCTGTTTTTATTGTATCCCTTTTTCATATTAAAATTAGAGCAAAAACAACAGTTGTGTTTTAGTATGTTTTATGTGTTTTTCAATGAAGGGTTTCTGCAGCTCTATGTATGTGGGAGAAGATACAAACTTTATATTACGATTAAAAAACTACGTATAATTTTGTCTAAATTAAATTGTATTCTACACACATGTAGACAGTTTAGCTTACCTAATGAAAAATGAATTCAATAATATTATACCATCTGCTTGTAATTTGCTTCCTGGCATTATTAATACGGTATAGTCTCCTAGAAAGTGGTGACAGATCTACTATGCACAACTTTCTGAAATGTTGCTTAGATTTTAATCTTGGGTTTTCACAGCACATGGAGATATAATATGCAGTAAAATGGCTTATATCCTTGTGAAGGATTTCAATTTGCAGTTAAATGGATAACACAAAATATTTTTTTATATTTTGAAAATATTTTCATTATGTATTACATCACCAAATGACTTTTCTCTAAAATATTATCCTGTGCCTCATGTTCATAGAGTTGTTCATGTCATAAAAAAATAATATGATGTTCCTGAGGCTTCATTAAAAATAAATAAATAAAATAACTATACTCACCTTCCCTTCCTGGTAACTCAGTTTTCAAGCCTCCCCCTTGGTCTTCCTGTTTTTACAACCTTCTTACTTTTCCCTAAGGGCTTTTGTTTCCAACACGAGACCTTTTTTGGAGATCTTTTTTTTACGGAATCCGTTTTACGGATCCCCCCAAAACGGAATCCCTTTAACAATTTTGTCCCAGTTGTATTAAACATTGAAAGGATTCCAATTGGGGCAAAAGACGCAATCCGCCTTTTGGGTTTTTTTCCTGCCGATGGGGGAAGGAACGGTGGAATTGCCTTTTTAGAGCTTCCTCTCGCTTTCCCTTCCTGGCCTTGCGCTTTTTTTTTCACATCCCCGCCCTTTTTAAGAATTTGACATGTCAATTCCTTATTTGGGCAATTTTTTTTTAAGTACCAAATTGAAAAAAGCCACATAGGAAAAGACCAATGAAGTCCCCTTTTTTTATGGCCAATACCCTGTCCCCCCCTAGAACCGCTTCCCACACTTCTGGGGGCCCACACTAAAATTGCCAAAAAAACGCCTTTTTCTTATTTTGCCCAATTCCTAAAGCCGGATTAGCCCGAAAAAACGCAGTTGGAACGGCTGGACAGGGGGGATGGCAAGTGATGCCGCGGGTGCTGCCGCAGGAAAGATGGATGGGGAAGGGGCTGGGGTTGCCCAGCAGGGGATCGAGCGAAAATTTGCCTGGTCTTATTCTACATTTTTTGCTTGTGCTTGAACCCTGTATGCCCCTTTGGGGCCCCGGCATTTTAGCCTGTCCTCTAGATCTGGTGGCTGGGCTCGGTCTGCCTCTTGATTACTGTGCCTGGTCCTTCGGCTGTGTTTGATCCTGTGGGGGGCCCTGGGCCTCGCCCTGTATGGGTTTTTTGAGGCTGAAATCTGTTGGCTTTGGGCTCTGACCCTGTTGTTTTGGAATCTTGGTGGCATGGGCCCCTTTTCAGCTTGTGTTATGATTCTGTGCCCCTGGGGCTCCGCTGTGGTATGGGAAATTCTGTGCTGGGCCCCCCTTCCGGCCTGTGTTATTTTTGGAGCTGGCTGGCTCCGGCTGTGGTTTTTTTTTTTTTTTAGCTGAATCTGGCCCTTGGGCTTCGCCTTGTGGTGTGAGCTTGAATCCTGTGGCTGGCATTCGGCCTGTTTGGCGTTTGGTAGGCTGACTGGTGCTGGGCTTCGGCTGTTGGGTTTTTTTGAGCCGCCTGAATCTGTGGCCTTTTGGGCCTCCGCTGTGTTGAGCTGGATTCTGTGGGGGGCTGGGCCTTCCGGCTGGTGTTTGAAATTTCTGATTTCTGTGCGGGCTTGCCGGCTTTGTGGTTATCCCTGTGCTGGGCCCACGGGGCTGAGTGTTGGATCTGTGGCCCTGGGCCGTCCGGCAGTGGTTATATTTTTGAGCCCTGTTTGTGGCTGGGGCCTCTGCTGTGTTGATTCTGTTTGGGGCTGGGCCGGCTGTGGGGGTTTTTTGATTTTTCTTGTGGCCTGGGCCTTCGGCGTTTATTTTTTGATCCTGTGCTGGGGCTCGGCTTTTTTGTGTTGAGCCTGAAAATTCTTGTGCTGGTGGTCGAACCTGTTTGATTTTTTTTTTTATTGTTTTTGATCTGATCGTGTGCTGGCTCGCTTTTGTGGTTTTTGAAGCCCCTTGTTTGCTGGGCCGCAGATGTTTTTTTGAAAATCCCTGTGGCTGGGGCCTTCGGCTGTGGTTTTTTTGATCTTGGTTGGGCTTGGGACCTTTCGGCCTGTTGGTTGACCTTTGTGTTTGTTTGCCCTTGGTCTCGTCTTGTTGATTTTTTTGACCCTGGAATCTGAGCTGGGGTCTTCGCTGGTGTTTTTGGAGCGCGCTTTGAATTCTTGTTGCCCTTGGGTCTGTCGGCTGTGGGTTTTTTTTTTTTATATCTTTTTATTGAGCTGACAAAAATCTGTTGCAATGGGGCTTTCGGCTTTGTTGTGTGAAAGCCTTGATCTGTGGGGCCCTGGCCCCTTTCGTCTTGGTTTTTTGTTTTTTTATTTGAACAATCTGTGCTGGGGGCCCTCGGCCAAAAGTTGTTTTTGACCTGTTGGGGGGCAGGGCTTCGGCAGTGGGGTTGTTTGGGATCTCTTGTGCTTTGGGCTTTCCCGGCAGTTGGTTTTTGATTCCTGTGGCCCTGGGGCTTAGGCTGTGTTTTGTAATTCTGTGGCAGGCCTTTCGGCTGGTGGGGTTTTTTAATTTCTGTTGGCTTTGGGGCCCCTTCGACTTGTGTTTGAAACTGATCTGTGGTCTGGGGCCTGCAGATCTGGGTGGTAGTATTTTGACTTTGTTTGCTTGGGAGGGCTTTCTTTGCTTGTGTTTTTTTTTGATCTTTGTTGCCTGGGGCTTCCGGCAGTGTTTTTTGAGCTTGTGCCAGGGTGGCCTCGGCTGTTGGGGTTTTTTGGGACTGAAATCTGGTGGCCTTGGCTTTCGTGGCTTGTGGTTTGAAATACATTGCTGTGGGCTGGGCTCGGCAAAAAGGTGTGGGTATTTGAGAATTCTCAGTGGGCTTGGCTCTCGCTGTGGTGTTTTTTGTATTTTTTTTTTGATCTGTGGCCCTGGGGCTGTCGGCTTTGGGCGTGTTGATCTGTGCTGGCCTTTCGAATCTTTTGGTTTTTTTGTTTGAAGGCTTTGAAATTCCTGTGCCTGGGGAGCACACTGGGGTTTTTTTATATGATTCCCTCTGTTGGAGCTGGGCCTCCTCGGCCTGTGGTTTTTTGATGTCGCTGGCCTGGGCTACGCCTGTGTTTTGAAATCTTGGTGCTGGGCTTCGCAAATAAGTGGGGGTTTTTGAAAATCTGTGCTTGGGGCTTCGGCTTTGTGGTTTTTTTTTGAAAGCCCCTGTGCTGGGCCCTTTCGGCTGGTGGGTTGATCCTGATTTTCTGTGCTGGGGCCCCTTCTTCTGTATTTGATCTTTTGGTCTGTGGCCCCTTGCGGCTGGTGGGTTGATTCTGTGCCTTGGGCCTCGTCTTTGTGGTTTGATTCCTGTTGGGGCTCGGTCTTTCGGCCTTGGTGGGTTGATTCCCTGGTGCTTTGGGACTCGGCTGGGGGTTTTTTTTTTGACTGATTCTGGGTCCCTTGGGGCCTCCCGCTGTGGGGGTTTTGATGCTAAAAATCTTGGGTGGCTTGGGCTCGGCCCTTGGTGGTTTAGCTGATCTTGGTGCAGGGCTCCGGCCTGTTTTGTTTTTGTTTAAATTTTTCTTGGTGCTTTGGGCGCTTCCTTTGGCCTGGTTTGTTGAACATCCCTGTGGGCCGCTGGGCCTCGGCCAAGGTGGGTTGGATCTGTGGGGCCGGGCCTCGGCAAGGTTGGGGTTTTTTTTTTGATCCTGTGCTGGGCATCCGCTTGTTGGTTTTTTTTTGATTCTGTGGCCTTGGAGATCGCAAAGTGGGTTTTTTGAAGCATGGTGGCCGCCTCGGCTAGTGGGTTTGTCAAGATTCTGTTGGGGCTGGGGCTCCCCGACTTGTTGTTTTTTTTTTGGAGCTGATTTTCCTGTGGGGCCCCTGGGCTCAGCCTGTGTTTAGAATCCTTTGTGCTATGTGGCCTTCACGCTTTTGTTTGTGTTTGACTAGCGCTGATTCTAGTGGGCGGGGGCTACTGCTGTGTTTTTAAATCTGGGTTCTGGGGCTCACTTGGCGTTTTGATGGTTTGAATCTGTTTGCTGGCCCTCGGCATAAAGTGGTGTTGATTCTGGTTGGTGGGCTGGGCTCGCAGTCGTTTTGATTTCTGGTGGCCCTGGGCTCGGCTGGGTTGTTTTTTTTTAGGCTTTGTGCTTCGGGGCTTCCGGCCCTTTGTGTTTTTTGAAGCTGATTCTGTTGGGTCTAGGGGCTTCTGGCTTGTGGGTTTTGTATTCTGTGTCTGGGCTCGGCTGTTGTAGTGATCCTGGTTGCTGGGGCCCTCGCTTGTGTTTTTTTTTTGAGCTGATCGTGGTTTGGGGCAGGCCTCGGCTTGTGGGGGTTTGAATCTTGTGCTGGGGCTCCCGCCGACTGGTGGTTTATTTTTTTTGATGTTCTGTTGCTTATGGGCACCTTCGGCTGTGGGGGTTGATAATCTGATGTGTGCTTGGGGCTTCCTGCTGTGGTTTTTTTTTTGAGCCTGATCTTGGTGGCTGGGGCTCCCGGCTGTTGTTTTTGTAGGCAGATCTGTGGCCTTAGGGCTCGGCTTTGTTGGTTTTTTTTTGATCCCTGTGCTGGGGCCCTCGGCAAAAAAAGTTGGGGTTTTTGATCTTGTGGCTGGGCTCGGCAAGTTGGGTTTTGAATCCTGTGCCCCTGGGGGCCCTCGTCTTGTGGTTTTTTTTGAACTGTGCCTTGGGCTTTGGGGCTGTGGGTTTATTGAAGGCTTGACAAAATTTCTGTTGGGGCTGGGACTTTTCGCTTATGTGTTTTTTGATGCCATGAATCTGTGGGGGGGGCAGGTGCCTCGGCTTGTTTGTGTTTTTTGAAGGCTGATTGGTGCTGGGCCGGTGCTTGTTTAAAATCTTGTGGCCTGGCCTCGGCCAGAATTTTTTTTTTGATCCTGATGGGGCTGGGCCCTTCGGCAGTTGGGGTAGAATTCTGGGGTGCAGGGCCCTTCCGGCCTTGTGGTTTTTGAATCTTGGCTTTTGGGACCCTCTTGGCATGGGGTTTTTGGATCTGTGCCTTGGCCCCTTCCGGCTGTGTTTTTTTGAAATCTCTGTGCTGGGGCTCGGCCGTTTTTGGGTGTTGAGCTTGATTCGTGCCTGGGCTCTGCTTGTTGGTTTTGAAATCTGTGGGCTGGTCCTTCGGCCCCTCCCCCTGGTGTTGATTCCTGTGCTTGGGGGTCTCGGGCAAAAGTGTTTTTGATTTTTCTGGTGGGCCCCTGGGCTGTCGGCAGTTGGGGTGATCTGTTGGCCCGGTGGCTCCCTCGGCTGTGTTTTATATGCCGATCTGTGCTTGAGGGCTTGCGCTGCTTGTGGTGGAATGCCGAGGCTGGGCTTCGCTGTACGGTCTGATTCAGTTGGCCCTGGGCTCCGGCTTTTGGGGTTGAGCAAAGATCCTGTGCAAAGGGCCTTCCGGCTTGTGGTTTTTTGAAAGCTTATCGGTGCTGGGGCCCTCCTGCTGGTTGTTTTGGATTCTGGTTGTCTGGGCTCGGCCTGTGTTTTGACAACTTCTGTCGTGGCTTCGGCTGCACTGAGTTATTTTTGAGGCTGAATCCCTTGGCTGCGGGGCCCTCGGCTGGTGGTTTTTGAAATCTGTGCCTGGGCTCGGCTGGGGGTGTGGGGGTTTGAGCGCCCTGTTGCCTGGGGCTCTTCTTTTTTGGTGGTTTTTTTTTTTTTTGAAGCTGATAATCTTGTGCTGGACTTCCGGCTTTGTGTTTGTTTGACCCTGGGCTGGGCTTCAGCTTGTTTTTTTTGAGCTGAAATCCTGTTGCTTTGGGCTTTTCAGGCGTGTTGGAAGGCCCCTGATCTGTGTGGGGCCTGGGCCCTTTCGTCTTGTTTGAGACCTGAAAGTTCTGTGGCCTGGGCCCTCGGCTTTTGTGTGTTGAAGTCGCCCTGTGGGCTTGGGGCTTTCGGCTTTTGTTTTTTGGAGCCCTGGAATTCTGTGGCCTGGGCTCGGCTGGTTTGTTTGACCTTGATTTCTTGCTGGGCTCGCGCTTTTGGTGTTTTTAATCCTTGTGCTTGGGCCCCCCTCCGGCAAGTGATTTTTTGATTCCGTGTGGGGGCTTGGGCCCTTTCGGCAGTGGTTGATCTGTATCTGGCCCTCGGCCTGAGTGGTTTTTTTTGGAATCCCATTTGTCTGGCCTTGGGGCCCTCGGCCCTGCGTGTTTTTTTTTATGAGGCTGATTCTTGGTGCCATGGCTCCCTTTTCCTGCTGTTGTTGAACTTTGGTGCTGGGGAGCTCCGGCGTGGTCTTGAATCTTGTGCCTGTGGGGCTTCCGGCAAGTGTTTTTATCCTGCCTTTGGGGCCTGGGGGCTCGGCCAGTTGGTTTTTTTTTTTTTTTATTTTTTTTTTGAATTCGTGTGGACTCGGCCTTTTCCGGCTGGTGGTTTTTGAGCTGATCTTGTTGCTGGGCCTCCTGCCTGGTGGTTGGAATCAGTGGCTTGGGCCGTTTTTCGTGGCCCTGTGTTGTTTTGATCTGTGGGCTGGGCCTTCCGGACTGTGTTCTGAGCCTTGATCCTGGTTTTGGCAGCGTGGCCTCGGCTGTGTTTTGACTTGAATTTCCTGTGGCGGGGCCCCTCTTTGCCTGTGTTTAAATATTCCTTGGTGCTTGGGCTCGGCTGTATTGGGTTGATTCATGTGGCTGGGGCTTCCGGCTGGTTGTGGGGTTGTGAGCTTGATACATTGGTGCTGGCCTATTGCGGCTTGTGTTTGATCTGTAGCCCTGGGTCCTCCGGCTGGTTGGTTTGATCTGTTTGGCTGGGCCCCCTTTCCGGCCCGGTGCGGGTTAAGCCGGATTCTGTGCCCCACCTGGGACCTCCGGCCCGCTGGTGGGTTGAATCTGTGGCCTGGGCTTCACTGTTTTTTTTATTTTGGAGCCTTTTTAAATTTTTTCTGTGGCCCTGTGCTTCCGGCTTGTGGTTTTTAAGTCCTGAAATTCTTGGTGCTGGGCTCGGCTGTGTTTTTTTGAAGCTGAATCTGTGGCTGGGGCTCCCGGCTGGTGGGTTTTGATTTTCTGGTTGCGTGGGCCCCCTTCCGGCTTTGGGTGGTTTGAGCCTGATCTGTTGCGGGCTCGGCTGTGTTTTGAAGGCGCCTGATCCTGTTTGTCTTTGGCGTCGGCCAGTGGGTTTGGAGCTATCTGTTGGCTGGCGGCCCCCCGGCCCCTGTGGGGGTTTTTTGAAAGCTGAAGTTCTGTGCCTGTGGCCCAGGCCCTACTGGGTTTGTGCCCCCTGATCCTGTGGGCTGTGGCCTCGGCTGTGGTTTTTTACTGGATCTGTTCCATCCCTGGCCCTCGTCTGTGCTGCTCTGATTCTGTTTGCTTGGCTTTCGGCTGTGGGGGAAAGAGAACGAGAAGAGACTTCACAACACTCCTTCTTAAAAACACGCATCCGGAAAAAAGCGGGAAATTAATGCAGTAAAAACGCAACTTGAAAAAGCATAGAAAACGGAAATTCGAAAATAAAGTATCAAATTGTTTTGGGTTTTTCCACGGGATCCGCCCTTTTTTTCCACGGATTGCAAAAATTTTTCAACTCCTCCATAAAAAACCGGATTCTTCTGGTAAAAAAAAAACGGATTTTCCAGAAATTCGTTTGTGAACAAGCCCCCCCTAAAGCCAGTCCCCCCCACCCTAACTCTAACCATTTTGGCCAGCAAGCCACAATGGCCTCCATGAGATTTTTTTCACAATCAACCCAAAACTGGAAAAAAATAGAAAAAACCAGAGAGGACCCTCCGAAAATCCTTGTCCAAGAGTAGATTTTTTCAAGTTTTAATGATTCTTCTTTTCCTTAATGGTTTAAATGTTGTTTTATAATGTTTAATTTATAACAAGGCCGTGTTAAGGGAAATATACCAATTTCCCCAAAAAAATTTTGAACGCAATTATTGATACAACCGCATGTGTTAGTCAAGCAATTGGTAAAGTGGGTAAAGAAAAATTGAAAAAATAAAGTTGGTGCTATTTACCCCTAATTCGTTGGTAAAACCCAAAAAAAATTGATATATTGTTTGGACGAGTAAAACATAAATTATCCACTACCCCCCCCCCCTGTAAACCTGCTGAATACCCCTAAATCAAACCAAGTGGTGTTTTTTTCAATGGCCCTTATTTAAAAGTCACCTAATATAGAAATAGAGTACATCTGGTAATGTTAAATTGTATTTTTATTTTTCCATAATAGACTACAGCTGTTTTGGTGGGAAGGCTTATTCAAGAAAAATGTTTTTTATTTTGAGAACATTAGTAAACAAAAACAGTAAAATTGTTAAACTAAGAAAAAAAATAAACCCCCAAGCTCATTAAACATCTAACGGAAGCAGTGGTTTTCAAAACCATCCAATTCATAAAAAATGAAAAAGGAGCATGGCAAAAACAAACTGCTAACCTACCCAAGATTTGTGCCCTGTCCACCCTAAAACTGACCAAACGCGCACGCAAAGAGGAGGGAGTACTCTTAAGGAAAGAAGGCACCCCAAGGAGGCCCCCAGAGTCCCCCACTTTTGGAAGGAGCTGAAAGAGATTCCAATAGCTTTAAGGTGAAGAATCTGTCCCACAGGACAACGTTATTAGTCCCCATGTTACTCCACAAATTCTGGGCTTTTGTGAAAAGAAGTTTTTAAAGTAAAAGTCATTGGGAAAAAAAGAGGTAAAAAACCCTTTTTAAAACTTTTAACAGTGGGTATGGTTAAAAAGATATAGAAAACTAAAGGTTAAGATATATTTTTTTCCATCCATTAAAAGGCCCAATACAAAAAGAAATAATCCCTAAAGAAGGTAACATCCCCCCCAGGAGAGGAAGTACAGTTTTATTTAACCAACCTAAACCCCTAACCCTCACACGCCTGTACAAAATGCTTACCTAAACAAAAATCCAAATGTAGGGTCCCCCATTTGTTGCCCCGTTGCCTAAGAAAATGGCCCCCATGACCCCTGGAAACCACAAGGCAAAAAAAATGAGCTCCTAGTATACCCCTGGGCCCTAGAAAAAAACCACAAATCCAGTTTCGAAAAACTCCCACAATTCCGAACCCAACCGCCGTTTTTTCCTTTTCACTATAAGACAACAGGGGAAAAAATTTCATTATAAGAATTTATAAAAATAGGGGTAAAAGGTAAATTATAAACCAATATTTTCCCATAGATAACACCAAGGGATGGTGCAAAGTTAAAATAAAAATTTGCAAAAAAAGACCCTCTGGTTCCATACACCATAAAATCCCACAATTCAAACTGACCCGCAACACAAAAATGGAAAAAAAAGAACCCTGTTAATTAGAGATGGGAGACAATTTGTCCCTAAATTCGGTTGTTCCGTTCACTTTCGCCGCATTCCTCGGCAAAAAAAACTTTGTTCCGAATTATTTCGGCACGAATCACTTAAAAAACACTATTTCCAGGTGCACAGAGCCTGCAGGTGCTGTAAACTTTGGGCCATGCTTAAATATGCAGAGGACTTGTTGGTCTTCATACAATTTTGGTTTTAGTATGACACGCACTACGCCGGCTCTTTTAAAACGCTTCACAAAAAATTCCCGGGGACTTTTAAAAGGGGAAAACTGACCAAAAAAATGAAGCAGGGAAATTTCCTTATAAAGTTTGCAAGAAAGCTGGGGAAAAAAACAAACTGAGAGCCAGGTGGGAACATTTGTGACAGAGTGTGGAGGGAACGGCCTAGCCACAGCACATGAGGTCAGACAGTGGGGGCCAATGCATTCGGAGGTGGGAAAAAAAGGAGGCCACAGAGTGGGCAATGACACAGTGTTAGGCACGGGCACCACACAGCAGCATGATCAGACAGTGGCACAATCACATTCGGAGGGGGCAAAAACAGGGGTAGGCCACAGAGGGACAAAACACAGTGTGGAGGGCACAGCAGCACCACAGCACAGCAAGGTCAAAAGTGGCACAATGACAAGGTGGAGGTCACGGCACACAGCATGATCAACAGTGGCACAATGACATTCTGTTGGGGGAAAAACAGGAGTAGGCCACAGAGTGGGACAATGACACAGTGTGAAAAGGGCACAAGCACCACCAGCACATCAGGGCGACAGTGCACAATGACAGAGTGTTAGGTCACGGCCGCGCCACAGCAGCACATGAGGACAGACAGTGGGACAATGACACAGTGTGTGGTCCGGAAGCAGCCACAGCACACATGGGTCAGACAGGGCACAATGACACATTTTGAGGTCACGGCCACCACACACAGCAGAGTCAGACAATGGAACAAAGAAATTCTGGAGTGGCAAAAACAGGATAGGCCCAGAGTGGGACAATGACACAGTATTAGGGGCACAGACAACCACAGCACAGCATAGGGTCAACAGGGGCCCTGACACAGTGTGGAGGGCACGAGCAGCCACCCAAACACATGAGGCAGACAGTGGCACAATGACACAGTGTGGGGGGCACGGCAGCAGCCACAGCAGCAGCATGAGGCAACATGGGACAAAGACATTTTGGAGGGGAAAAAAGGAGTAGGGCCCCCAGAGGGACAAGACCAGTTTGAGGTCACGGCACAGCCACATAGCACTGAACAACAGTGGCACAATGACAAGTGTGGAGGTGGTGGGAATCCATCCCCCGGTAAAAAATGGGGTGGGAAAGGGGAAACTGCAGCAGTTGGTGGCATCAGGGGGGTGGGGCACAAAAAGGGCGGTAGTTTGAACGCGAAATCTTTTCTCACGTTTGGGGGGGATCATGGCTGGGGTTTAGCGTTTTTTATCGAAAAAATTTTGAATGGGGAAAGGTTTTAGGGTGATCGAAATTTCCAGATCATGCGAAAATTAAGTTAAAATTGAGCACATCTAAAGATCGCGCCTTTTCGGCGTTCCTGTAATTTTGGGGCCACAAATGAGATTACGAATAAGGGGTGAGATGTGTGTCGACTCAGACTGGGATTGTAGGTTTGCGATGGGGGAAAAATCCATGACCCCTTTTTACTAGAAAACGTTTCCCTTTTTTCAGCCTCAGTGTCTCTCAGCGTTCATAGGGATAGACCTGCGCCTGCCTGGGGCCAAAACAGCTCAGCAAAATTAGTCTTTTCTGAAACAAGAAACCTCACTATTAGCTGTGTCCTTCCCAATTTATTATATTAGAGATTTGAAGATTTTATTAGTTAGCTGGGAAAATTTTTAAACCATCTACCGCGAAATTCACGGAGGGGGAGCAAGGGGGGGCACCCCGGGCAAAACCAAGACAATCTATCAAAAAAGAAACTGGAAAAAGTTCCCAAACTAGTGTAGACATTGTAGGGGAAAAACTTTAAATATTAACAGTTTGCTTTTGAAATATTTTCTGGTTTTGGGCACCCTAAAATTTTTTTGGATACAATCATTTCTAGAAACTGCAGGTCTCTTTTTAGGTGAAAAACTCCCTTTTATTTTCAGTATACATTTCAGATATGTTTCTTTTATAATTTTCCCCTTTACACCTGTGCGTTGATTACCACCTTGCATTAAATTACAACCCAGCAACTTAGTCAGCACGGTTGTTTGTTGCCAAAAATCCGTGTATCATTCCGAAAACAAAACATTATTTTTTTTTTGCTTTGCGCCCCAGCATTGTTCATTGACGCGCATCCACGTAAATCTTAAAACAGCAATTTTTGGGGGGCGGGCTCCCCATAAAGGGGTAAGACGGTTGGTAGCTCTGCTAGGCCCACCTAGAGAAAAGGGGTTTTTGACCCTAAAAAATGGACCCAAGGGCAAAAATGCGGGGGGAAAGCATTTTAACCCCCCCCGGGACAGAGGTGCATTTTAATATTTTGCCCCGTTGGGGGCCTCAAAACCCTTCGGGGGGCGGGTTTCTCCGGACGGGCGCCATCGGGGACGGGGACGCTGAGAAGAGGAGGACCTTCTGACCCCCCGACGCGGGGGCTCTTGAGACCGCGACCCGGCCACAGGGGGCCGGAGGGCAGGGAGTCGCAGCAGCAGCGCGGCCCCGTTTGCGGAGCGGCGGGAGCAGGGGAGAAGCGGGCGGCGCTGGGACCCACGGCATCCGGCGGGCGAGACCCTAGCGCGGCGCAGCAAGACGTGGCAAACCCAGCCACCCTGCAGCAGAGGGACCCCAGGAGAAAAAGGGACAAACCCGGATCTACCCCAAATCCCCCCCACATGGGGGACAGGTACGGGGTGTTTATGGAGGAGGAGGGGGCCTAAAAGGGGGGGAGACTGTCTGCAGATGGACTCAGAGTCAGCCCCAATTGTCCCCAAGCGCAAAACACAATCCCCCCTAGGTGGGGGGTAAGGAGACGCAAGGGGAAACCCGGCCCCTTCGTCCTGTCCCCCTTTCCCCTGGGAGCAGGGCGGGCTTACGGGGGTTTAAAGAAAATGGCGTGCAGGGGCCCCATCAGGCCCCAGACCTGGAAAGCAGCCTGGAAAGGATGGCCCGATATAGGGCGCTCAGATACCCCCTCCCCCTCTGCACAGTCCAGCGGCAGTGTGTCGCAGGCACGAGGAGCATATTCTTCTCCCATGCATATGCCAACAGAGGACCCCGTCACCCTTAAGGCCACCCCCGGTTGAAAGGGATTACTCTCCCTGCTTCCTACAAAAAGCGACCTGGAAACTCTGCCCAGGATTTTGAAAAACCCGTGGCGTTCAGACTTCAACCGTTAAGCAATGACTATATTGCAAAACAAAAAAAGGGGTTGGAAAATCCAAGACACGTGCAGCCAAAATTCACAGACATGCAAGCAGCCATAGACAACCAAGCCTCTCTTCAGCAGTCCCAAATTTGGCATAGGACACCGGAAAACAGGAAGTAGGGAAAAATGTCAAGTGAGGGTCTTCCCGAAATGTTAAGTACAGGACTTTTCCCAACCTTTAAAAACCTTTAATAATATCTTGGGGAAAAAGCGGATGATACATTGAATTGGACGGGGATGGGCTCTCCGCCGCCAGTATTGATGACCCCGAGAAACCCCCAGAGTGATTGCAGGGGGCATCTTTATTCTGTTTTAAAAGCCATTATGAGGAAAGCAAGAGCCATTCCGCACCTTCACTTTAAGGAGCAAAAAATTTCTCTGTTTCCGATCTTTCAAGACGCACCCCCGCTCAGGGCACTATGAAACTCTCTTATTTCCAGTCTCGCAATATAAAATGGTGGGGGTTCCCCCTTTGCCTTACAGGGTTGGAGAGGCGAGGGGGATGTTGTCACTTTTGTTTCCCCGCGGGTCTTCCCCTTTCCTTTCGTTGGCTTTGGGCTTCCCCCCGGGAACTCCCATGGTCGAACATTTCATGACTTCCCAGGGGACCCGGTTGTAAAGGAGGAGGCCCCCCCCAAAAGCTGAATCTCGGGTTTTCAGCTCTTTCCCCAAAAGGGTTTAGAAATCGCCGCGGTCCCCCCCGGGAGAGGGGTGAGGGGTTGCCCCGAAAGAAGTTCCCTCCAAATACCCTGAATAGTGATACCATGTCATTTCTCTTGGGGAGTCCCAGGTCTACTTATTCTTTTGGGGCTCTGCACGACCGCTGGGAGAAGTGTTGGATATTGCTTTCCTTTTAGTCATGATTGAGGATTAGATGTTGTTCACTGTCACCTTGTTCCCAGTTTAATTAAAAGGGGGGGGGCCCCCTGGGGGGGGGGGGGGTCCTCCTCTCTCTCATCCTTTCCCCTTTCCTCCCTTTTCCCCCCCCCCTCGTTTTATATATTATAATTTTTTTTTTTTTTTGTCCCTTTTTTGTTCTCCACCCCCCCCCCCCCCCCCCCCCATGGGGGGAAACCCCGATATCTGCATGCCCCCCAAAATTTTCATTTTTCGTGTTGCCCCTCTGAAACGGGGTTCCCCTTTGGGGTTTTCCCCTTTTGCTTTTGGGGATGCGTTGTGATGTGGGGTCCGGCAGAGAGAGACGGGTTTTCTTCTGCCGGGGAAAGTCTCAGTCCTGGAGCTGGGCCCACGAGGGGTTGGGGGCCAGTTTTGTCAGGGCCCCTAGCAGTTTTCTTTCTGCATATTTTTAGTTAGTTTGCCTCTGGCTTTCTCAGCTAGACTTTTGTTGGTGGTTGTTTCGATTTGGCGCTGTTTGCCGGCGGTTGTCACACGGCCTGGAGATAGGTATCTTTTTTGTAGAGTCCTCGAGGGTACCCCTTTAGCTAAGCTGTCGAGGTTTAGATGGTAGCACTTACGATAGCCTCCTTCAATGTGAAGGGGCTAAACGTCCCTGAAAAAAGGTCTCGTATACTCTACGAAATGCACAAAGCTAAAGTGCAAATAGTGTGTTTGCAAGAAACTCATTTTTGTACACAGCACTTACCGGGGTTGAAAAATAGATATTACCCTGTCTGGTGCCAGAGCAGTAACCCGGAGACGAAAACTAAGGGAGTGGCGATCCTTTTTCATAAGACGCTGCCCCACCAAATCCTAAACATTAAGGAAGACCCAGAGGCCAGATATATTTTTATCAATTGCAGCATACAGGGCACCATTTATACTATAGCCAATATCTACGCCCCAAATCAAGGACAGTTATCTTTTATTTCTAAAGTTTTAGACGACCTCACCCTTTTCGCCCAGGGTGCGGTGATTTTAGGCGGGGATTTTAATGTGGCGATCAACCCAGATTTGGACACCTCTTCGGGGAGAAGTACTGTCCCGTTTAGCAAATTAAATAAAATTAAGAAACTTCTACATGACATGCAGCTTTGCGATGCATGGCGTATCATTCACCCGAGTGACAGGGATTATACGTTCTACTCTTCACCTCATAAAGTATATAAAGTATATAGCCGCATCGACTATGTCTTCATACAGCATTCCTTACTTCCCTATTTGAAAGAGACCTCCATAGGCCACATACTACATTCCGATCATGCCCCGGTATTTTGTACCCTGGAGTTGCCCTTAAGTAGTAAACGACCTTTCTCCTGGAGGCTAAACGAATCCCTATTAGATGATTCTCTCTGCCTGGCCGAGCTAAAGCGAGTCACCCAGCACTTTGTGGAGATTCACGAGCTTGATCCCTCTTCCCATCAGACAAAGTGGGAGACTCTGAAATGTGTATTACGCGGAGTCTTAATCAAGCACGGCTCGAGACTTAAAAGAGAGGCAGCTGCTGCATTGCAGAAGCTTCTAGAGCGACTGCATGAATTGGAGGCCTCCCACAAACGTTTAGCCGAAGATTCGGTCTATAGGGAACTGATCCAAGTCAGACATGATATACGTGGACTGATAGATAAAAAGCAGAGACGTTTTCAGCAGATTTGCTCACACTCATATTATCAGTGGAGCAATAAACCTGGGCGTATGTTGGCCAGGGCGCTGAGAGACAAAAGGGCTTCGCTTTTTGTCCCATCGGTGAAAACTAAATCGGGTAGAATCGTGTCCACCTCACAACAGAAATTCTTGAAAGTTTTCATGACTATTATACGGATCTGTACAATCTCCCTTGCGAGACCCTTACAACAAATACGGATAGGCTTAACGATTATCTCCAAAAGACGGCTCTTCCCAGACTTGCTCCAGACAGATTGATGGCTCTAGAGATCCCTTTTACGGCTGAAGAGTTAGCCGCAGTAGTGAAATCTACCCCATCCGGTAAAAGTCCAGGCCCGGACGGTTACACGGCCAAATTCTATAGGGTACTGGGTGAAGTGCTGTCTGGGCCGATGTTGGCCTCCTTTAACTCTGTCTCTCATGCTATGCCCTTCCCGCCTCAATCAACGCAGGCTTATATTACAGTTGTGCTGAAGGAGGGGAGGGATCCCTCACCTTTGTTCCAGCTATAGCACCGATCTCGCTTTTAAATGATGGATTTGAAGCTGTTCTGCATAAACGTTGGCCACTCGTATTATCTTACCATTTTGGAGGATGTGATCGGGGTGATCAGGTGGGTCGTCCCTCCCGAGAAGCCCGAGATAATCCTATGAAAACCCTCTCCGCCTTGTACATCGAGGCACGTGGAAGTAAGGTGCCCTGCAATGCTGCAATCATTGGATGCCTAAAAGGCTTTTGATAAAATAGGCTGGTCTTTCCTTCTATGCCCCCTCGTTCACTGGGATTGGGTCCTGTATATGATTCAGCGATCCATGGCACTCTATCAGAATCGAGTGCCCAGGTCAGGGTCATGGATTCGTTGTCGTCTCCGGTGTTCCAAACGGAAATGGCACCAGGCAGGGCTGTTCCCTTATCCCCTATCCTATTTGTCCCTTGTGTTATGAACATTTGATGCAAGATATAAGGGGAATCTCGATATTCAGGGACTGCAGGTGCAAGGGGTAGCATCTTCAAAAAGCTCGCTTTCGCGGATGATCTGCTCCTATACATTACGCAGCCGTTGACAACCCTTCACTTCCCGATGTCTTCCTTGGAAACTTTGGTTCCCTATCCACTTTAAAAATAACTTATCTAAATGTGTTGCATTGAATGTCTCCCTGGAGGAATTCTATGGTTGCCCCTCTTGAAACGAAATTTCCGTTCGCGGTCGGCCCGGGAGGCCTTTAAATATCTGGGGTTTACATCCCATCTGATCTCCAGAAAACGAGGACTAAACTTGGCCAACTGTAAACATCCTAACAGCAGACTTGTAAACCGATGGCACAGCAAAGAAAATTTTTCCTGGTGGGGCGATAAACATTGTCCAAATAACGTCTACCCAGAGTATTATAATCTATTCCAGACCTCCCCATTTGCCCCCAAAGATTATTTTTCACAAATTTGGATCGGATCTTTCGGTCCTGTTGTCGGTGGGGGGGGGGGGGGGGAAGGCTCGGATTGCGAAGTCGGCTCTTTCCAGACCCAGGCAGAGAGGGGAATGGCATTGCAATGTTTAAAGCGTGATACCTGGCTGCTACCTCTGTCAATTTCTTGATAGTTACGAAAGCCACTGTAAGAGAAGGGTGACAACTTGAAGAGTTTATAACTGGTACTCCATTGCCCATCTCCTTGGTTAACAGACTGCCTTGCCTAAGTCCCGCAGGTGGGTTAACTATGCCCAGGATTAGTGCATAATTCCCTGTAGTCTGGCGAAGGTACGACTGTCTCTATTCCCTTTTTTTCCGAGATGGCCCGCTCACTCCAGTCTTACATAACCCGACATTGCCTCTGGTGTGTCCTCCAGTAGGGTGTAGGGGAAGTGGAGAATCGTTTGATCTTTAGGATCTTCTGACCAACCGTCAATGAAATCATTCGACAGAGATCCCAGAAACTCTGGGACTCATTCACTCTCCTGGTTTAATTAAGCCATATCTATCACTTCTACACGACTCACATTCCGCGTATGAATCTACTTAGAGGGGATAACACATTTTTGAAGAGATGTGTGTGGGCAGTCAGCCATATGACCACACAATCTCTCGGTCTACTGATCACTTCTGAGGCTCCGCCCCAAAGGCCCCTCTGGCTTATCAGTTTGCCTGGTCCAGGGAGCTGCACGGGAGACAATAGAGAAGACTGGCGGAAAGCCAACCATTCTCTCCTACAAGGCCAATGTTTCCTGTAGGATACAAGAATAAATTCAAGATCTTTCCTATGGTATAGGGTTCACTGCCCTGCTCATTCCATGTATCCCTTCTGTCCCCAATTAAGGTTTGAGATGTGGTAAAGAAAAAGGTACCATGTCACATATTGGTGGGATTGTGAGGAGATAAAGGCTTTTTTGGGACAAGGTAATACAGGGTAATCTTCAGCCACGGGAAATAAGGCTTCAAAATGATCCAGTAGTATTTGCCTTGAAACAATATCCCGCTACCGCGATCAGTACCCTGAAAAGGTAGTTTAATAAAGAAAAAAAAAAAAACAAAATCTTTACATGCTCAGTGCCGGCCAGGATCCAGGATCCTCGGCAGTGGAGATCGAACAACGATTCCCTCCTATCTGATTGGTTTAAGGAAATATTTATTTTGCGAATATGGAGGAGATCAGCAACAAAGAGCATTCACAGATAATACTGCCAACTTGTATGACTTGAGACTATGGTTCTGTGCCTCCACCTGATTCGCTACCTTTTAATTAAATTAACCCGTACTATTGTTAATATGAGACCTGCAGATAGTATAGCTGGGTGACAGCCTTTTCTACTGTTAATCTTTGACTGAAGAAAGAGTTAGAGTACCCGGGCGAGACTGATCTTTTTTCCAGAACATGAAAAGAATATATAAACAGTGTGGCTGGTTTGTTAGTACCGGATATTCATGTTCCACTTCCCCATGGCCGTGTTGATTTGAGTATTCTTTTTTTTTTTTTCTTTCCTCTTTTGTTCTTTTGTTCCCTTAGGATGAATATAGTGCATATCTATGCAGGAATATCAAGACCGTAGGCATCTGCTCCAATAGTCAGGATTATTTCCTTGCTTATTTATGTTTTTCTTAAGCGATTATGTGCAAAAATGGGATTTCCTTTCCCAAGTCCAGATTTAGACAAAAGACAGATCTGAAGTATGTCGAGTTTTTGCTCATTTGATGCCTTACTGGTAGTTTCTATATATATAGTAGATTTGTGACGTTGTAATTCCCTGTGGATCCTTTGTCTTTTTTGTTTTGTTATTCTAATGTTTGTATGTCTTAATTTCAATAAAGCTCTTTTTGAATACGAAAATAAAAATGATTTTTGTATTAATACTCCATGCCGTACGGCGCTGAGCGCCGAGATTGCATTGCGCCGATCTCTCCATAGACTACAATGGGAGAAGTAGCTTGCGCTCTGATTGACTGGGATAGCCAAGCCACCGCTAGCTCAGCCAATCAGCTCTTTTCAGCATTTTTACTGTATTTTGAACTGTCCCGCCTTTGATTTTGATTGGTCCAAACTTCTCCATAGGAATAATCAATGTGGTCTTTGTCTTTCGTCCTATTCTGATTGGTCAATTCTCCTCCATAGCTTATAATGGGTCTTTGTCGCTCCTATTCTGATTGGCTGGTTTATGCCGACCAATGAGAATAGCTTACAGAATTTGAATTACTGTATTTCCCGGCCATTCTCTCTATTGCAATCCCCAATGTAGCGCCGGTCTCGGCGACAAACTCGTTGTTAGGGATTTGATTGATTTATGTTTATAGAATGTTTGAGCTCTTTTTCAGAGAATATTTTACAACTAATAAAAATGTTTTTTTTATTCATACTCCATGCCGCACGGCGCTGAGAGCCGAGATTGCATTGCGCCCATCTCTCCATAGACTACAATGGTAGACGTAGCTCGCGCTCTGATTGGCTGGGATAGCCAAGCCCCCGCTAGCTCACCCACTCAGCTCTTTTCAGCATTTTTACTGTATTTTGAACTGTCCCGCCTTTGATTTTGATTGGTTGAAACTTCTCCATAGGCTATAATGAGTCCCCGTCGCTCCTATTCTGATTGGCCGAGATAGCCAAGCCCCCGCTAGCTCAGCCAATCAGCTCTTTTCTGCATTTTTACTGTATTTTGAACTGTCCCGCCGTTGATTCCGATTGGTCAATCGTTCTCCATAGGTTTTAATGGTTCACTGTCACTCCTATGCTGATTGGCCGGTTTCTGCCGACCAATGAGAATAGCTTTCAGAATTTGAATTACTGTATTTCCCGGCAATTTCCAATATCCTAATTCTTGATATTGCACCCTTCTAGATTTTTGGAAAGTGATTTTTCTTTTTATAATTTTTATTTTTGAGGTTGAGCTCTTTTTTGAGAATGTTTTCTGCCTTTATAAAGGTAATTTTTTGGAATCATACTCCTGCCGCACGGAGCTGAGCGCCGAGATTTCTGTCGCGATCTTCTATCTGCTACCTCGCATGTTCCGATCTTGCTTCACTTCGCCTCCGCCGGAGCATTTAGACCAAAATAAACTAGGTCTGCTTGTTGGAGCTGCAGAGCGCTGCAATGCGCCGCGCTTTGGCGAGCCGCCATCGTACATGCCTCAGAGTTTTACGATAGCGCCGCGTCCCGCCCCGGAACGCCTAAACCGCGCCCACTGCCCGCCCCTTCATGCTGAAAGTGGCGAACACCGCATCCCTGCGTCCGACAGGGGGATTCGGGCTGGGAGGCGCAGTATACGCCAGAAAATGGGCGAAAAGCCCGTTCATACATGTCACCCTATGTCCTCAGTGTGCTGTGCCTGCTGTACTCTATGTAGTGAGAGACTTAGCTCCCCCTGCACAGTTGCTATCTCCCAACAGAATGATAAGATTCTCCTGAGTTACAAAGTGAAAGTAAAACCATTCCCCTGTAAAACTGAGGTAAATCTTCTGAATTGCTATAGACGTGCATTTGAGAAAAGTCTTATAATTTCATCTGCTATCAATTTTTGTGTGTTTATGTGGTGGCGATAGATACTCTTTAATCCCTTACCGCCGGAGCCAGTTTTGGCCTTCCTGACAGAGCCCTGGTTTTAAAATCTGACATCTGTCACTTTATGTGAGAATAACTTTTTGACACTTTTACCTATCCAAGTGATTCAGAGATTGTTTTTTTCATGACACATTGTGCTTTAAGTTAGTAATACATTTAATGAATGACCAGATCTAAGAAACCACACCCCTTAAAATATTTTAAAAAAGCATTTAAGAAGTTTATTGACCCTTTAGATATGTCACAGTGGTGAACTTTCAAAATGTCACTTTTTTGCAGATTTTCAATTTTTATCCATGATTCACAAGTAAACTCTGGGGTCTCATTTTCATTACCATTTTATTTAGGCGCCATTTCAGGTTTGCGGACACCCTAAGGTTCCAAAACTTAATAAATACCCCTAAAAATAAACCCATATTGGAAACTACACCCCTTATGGAATATATCCAGAAGTGCAGTGAGTATATCGACCCCACAGGTGTTTCACAAATTTTTTTAGCGTTCGGCTCTGAAAATAAAAATATTTTTTTTCCAATAATCTGCAATTTTAGATGAAAATGTTTAATTTTTACAAGGAATCCTGGAAAAAAAAGCCCCCAAAACCTTGTTACACAATTTATTCCAAGTTCCGAAATACCTTACATATGGATGTAAACTGCTGTGTGGGCACATGGCAGGGTGTACAAGGGAGGGAGTGTTATTTGGCTTGTGCAGCACAGAGATTGGTGGGGCCATGTCACATCTGCAAAGCCCCCACAGTACTAGAACCGGAGAAATCTTCCCGCAGTCACCCCAATTGGGATTCAACACCCCTCAGGGATCTCATCTAAGGGTGTAATGTGCATTTTGGGCGCACAGGTGTTCCGCCATTGTTTTTGGGCTTCACTTTGACAGTATCCGCCATCCGGGATAAATGACGGGATAACGATACTATGGGGGTCAGTACAATAATAATGATATAAATTTTATACAGTTTATGTTTTATTACTTTTACACAATAGAAGCAACTTTATAAAAAGTTGCGTTTTTATGTTGTCCTATTCTGACAGCCATAGCTGATTGTGGGCTTGTTTTTTACGACATGAGTTGATGTTTTTATTAGTACCATTACGGGGTGCATGTGATGCTTTGATCACTTTTTATTAAGGTTTTTGTGAGGCATTTTGTACAACATATAGAAATCCAGGTAGTGTTTTTTATTGTTTACAGCGGTCAGTGTGCGGTACAAATGACATGCTAGTTTTACTCAGCAGGTTGATACGATTACAGCGATACCACATTTGTATATTTTTTTTATGTTTTACTGCTTTTACACAATAAAAACACTTTTATCCGAAAAGGAAAACACATTTTTGCATCGCCGAAGTCTAAAAGCCATAACTTTTTTATTTTTCTATTTATGGAGCTGTGTAGGGACTTTTTTTTTGCGGGATGAGTTGAGGTTTTTATTGGTATTTTTTGGGGGATAAGACTTTATGATCGCTTTTAAATCCGTTTTTTGGAAGGCAGGGTGAAGAAAATACTGCAATCCTAGCAGTGTTTTTTATTTTTAATAGCGTTCACCGTGCAGTATCCGTGACAAGTTAGTTTTACTCTGTGGGTTGAGACGATTACGGTGACACCCAATTTATGTCATTTTTTTTATTTGAAAGCACAATTTTTTATTAAAAAAAGTGTTTTTATTGTGTAAAACAATATTTATGCATCGCTAGCCAGAACTTTTTAATTTTTCCGTATACAGAGCTGTGTAAGAACTTTTTTTTGCGGGATGAACTAACGTTTTAATTGCCATCACTTTGATCTTGATATGAGTTTTTGATGACCTTTTACTCCATTTTATGTGCTGCAGGATGAACAAAAATCACAATTCTGTTACTGTTTTTTTGGGAGTTTTTTGACGGCGTTAACCGTACGGGTTAATTAACATGACAGATTTATAGGGTGGGTCGTTACGCACGCGGCTATACCAAATATGGTTACTTTATTTATTTTTTATTTTTTTGGGGGCGATTGACGTTTGTAAAAGGGGAAAAGGGCAGTGTAGGTATTTTTATTTTATTTTTTGTGTTTTACACTTTTTTTTTTACTTTTTCATACTTTTTACACTTTTCCCCAGGGGGAATTGTATGAACAATCGTCAGATCGTTCATACAATGGGAGATCAGCACACAGCTTATAGCTGTATACTGGTCTCCATGGCAACTGTCAGTCACACTGTCCACAATGCATTGTAGGCATCGTGACGTCACCAGACAACCCGGATGCTGTCATTCAGCGTCCGGGCTGTCTGGTAGGAGATCAGTAGCGGCGCTGAGTGCCATTACTGCGCCGGGATCACCGGCAGCAGGAGCTCACTCCAGCCGTGGGGGATGCAGCATGTTGCCAGTGGTAATATACCACTGCTTCCATGCCACAATCTTGCGAGCTCCGCTTGTGAGCGCGCAAGATCGCCATGACGTACTCCTACATCAATTTGCGGGAACCCCTACCCGACATTGACGTATGAGTACGTCAAATGTCGGTAAGGGGTTAACCCCTTAAGGACCCAGCGTTTTTTTTTTGCTGACACGTTCGTTTTTCCCTCCTCGTTTTTCCAGAGCAGTAACTTTTTTATTTTTCCACCTACATAGACACATGGGGGCTTTTATTTTGCGGGACAAGATGTACTTTCTAATGGTGTTATTCACTATACTATAGAATATACTGCGAAACCGCAAAAAAATTCCAAGTGGGACAAATTGTGAAAAAAAAAGTATTTCCGCCATGTTTGCGGGGGTTTTGCTTTTACAGTGTTCAATACAATGTGTTATCTGTATTCTACAGGTTGATACGCATCTGGCAATACCAAACATGTAGGATTTCCGTTATGTTTTTGTACCGTAAAAAAATTCCCAATTTTTTCTATTTTTGAAATTTGCGCCACGGCACCAGTTTGTGCGACCAATAACTTTTTTGTACTAACACCTACGGATGTCAGTGAGGGTGCAATTTTTGTGGGCTGAAGTGTACTTTTTATCGCTAGCAGTTTGGAATGGATGCGACTTTTTTGATCACTTTTATTCCATTTTTTAAGTGACATAAAATGATCAAAAAACGCAAGTTTGGCGGTTGGAATTTTTTTTCTTCTACGGTGTTCAGCGCACGGGATAAATGATGTTACATTTTTATAGATCGGACTTTTTCGGACGCGGCGATACCAAATATGTGTAACTTTTTTTATTTTATTGTTTTTATTTGTAAAATGGGGAAAAGGGGGTGATTTGAACTTTATACTACTTTTTTTTGTACTGTATAACTATTTTTTTTTTTTTTTACTTGAACATTGAGGCCACCTATGGTATTTGACCACTAGGTGGCGCAATTGTCAATACAGTCTAATGCATTGCCTATGCAATGCATTAGACTGTACCAAGATGGCGGTTTCCCCACTTCCATGTCTGGTGGTCGGATCGTTGCAGCTATGCTGCGACGGTGCCGATCACCCCGACGATCGGTGCGCGGCACCGATCGTCATTCATTCAGACGCCGCGGCCATCTTTGCCGCGGTGTCTGATGGGTTAAACAACGCGGGCGGGCAACGCTGCCCGTTCACGCTGTAACGGCCGGGTGTTAGTGGTCCTTAAGAGGTTAAGATATTATTGCACTGACTCTCAGAACTTTGAACAGAGAGTGTGGGCTAGTAAAATGTACTGATAAGGAGAATGAATAGAGTGGATATATGTCACATGTTGCCTATGGAATTTTTGCCCACGGCACGTACATAGCTGTCTATATAACCTATGTTGCACAATAAAGATACAAAAAGCGCTCACTGGATTGCAGGTGGTCAGCTTGTGATTTCTTTCCCTAGCACATGTCATTCAATACACTGATTTGAACCCAGACTAGGACGTCGAGCCCCTTTGTGGTTCCGTCTACAACACACACTTAATAAGAAAGCAGTGATACTTAATTAAAATACCAGGTCTGGACATCCCTCAGGACTTTTGTTGAGTGCATTTGTTTATTCACTTTATATACATGACTCTAAGTCAGTGTTTCTCAACTCCAGTCCTCAGGACCCACCAACAGATCATGTTTTAAGGATCTCCCACAGAATGCACTGACAATAATTATATCACCTGTGCAGCATAATTAAATCACTTGTGCAATGCTAAGGAAAGCCAGAAAACATGACCTGTTAGTGGGTCTTGAGGACTGGAGTTGTGAAACACTGCTCTAAGTGCTTGTTTACACTGCGTTTTTGGATCCGTTTTGGATCTGAAAATCACATCCAAAAATGCAGCAGCGATCGGATCCTAAACGGATCCAACACGCAGCAGACATGTCAATTCTTGGACCGGATCTGAAAGACGGATCCGAAAGACGCAGTGAGACACGCATCGGTGATCACTCATCTGAACGTCGATACCTGTTTTACATTGCGAGCAATGTAAAATAACACTGCTCATTGTTACACAGACCCAAACATGCATCTAAGAATGTATGTTCACACGGACCCAAGACGCCATGTGAACATACCCTCAGTTGTAAAGTGCTGCGGAATATCTTAGCGCTATATAAAGGTTATTATTATTATTATGTATAGTTCTTATTTGGTGATACACTTTTAGTAAAACATTTAATTGGTCAAAAACAAAATGAGTAGAAAAAGCACATTTGCTTGTCTCGCTCCCTTCACCCACATTTTCCCCACCCTTGGTTGAACTTGATGGACACGTGTCTTCTTTCAATGCTGGTAATAGGTCGAGGGCAGAAGAAACCAATAGAGGCAGCGAATAAAGACACCTTACTAAACAAAGAAACTGTACATATGAGGTCTAAGAAATAAAAAAAACTATTGTAACAGTGTAGAATCTAAATACAGTGGTAGTGGCTGAAACTATTGGACAATAAAAAAAAAAAAAGATTAAAACATTAAAGGGTTGTCTCACTACAAGGATTGCTGCTTTTTATGTTAAAGATCTTGCAAAAACAAGTCACTTTGCAATATGTGTCCATTAACAATATCCTACCTATTCCTAGATATCCCCTTTTGTATGGGCTGCATCAGCTCCTCAGGTCGCTATAGCTACAGACCTGTTAGATCTCTCCTGATAGGCTGCCAGCACTGGTCCCCATAGCTACAGACCTGTTTGGTCTCTCCTGATAGGCTGCCAGTGCTAGTCACTATAGACACAGACCTGATGTCCTCAACAGATTCACACTGCAGGTCAGTAGAAGCCAGTAAACACGCTCCTGAATTCAAAAATGAAACTGAAAAAACATGACTGAGGTAAGAGGAATCGATGTAGTGAGACAACCCATTTAAGCACCCAAACAGTAATCATAATAATGTAGAGTAAATGAGATTAGGTAAAAAAAAAAATGGTCAAAGCTGCTGAGGGATAAACCTCAATATAAATGTATAATGTGTCACAGTCCATGCCACAGTACCCATTGTGTATCGCGGACACGGCCGTGTCCATTCTGTATTCCTGTGTCTGGCCCAGTCCCTGCCATGTCCCTTGTTTGTTCTGTATTTACCTGCTCCTGTTCCTGCCTGTGTCTGTACATGCTCCCTAGGGAGCGCGCTTGCTGGTCTGGATTTAAAGGTACAGTGTCCCAATTACCTGTCCAATGACCTACGCCCTCCTGGCATAAAATGAACTTCGTGTCTCTGTTCCTGATTGTCCATCTAAGCTCCTGGACACTGCTTCCTGTTGTTGTCTGGTCCTGTGTATGTTTAATCCTGCCATTCTTGTTGTCTTGCCTGTCTGTCTACACCCGGGTTCCCGGATTCTGCTGTTATCTGCTGCCCTGATACCTGTTTACCCTGCTGTATCCTGCCGTCTTGCCTGTCAGCCTGACATCCGTTTAGCCTCATGTCACTCTGTTTCCTGATACCTGTTTATTCTGTTGTATCCTGCTGTCTTGCCTGTCAGCTACCTGCCTGGGACAAGCTTCCAGTCTTCAGTTAACCCCGTTCTGTCCAGGTTACTGTACCTGTACCCTGTTGTTCTGTATTCTGCTGTTATACCTGCTTGATACCTGCCTGGTCTCTGTCACCTGCACTTCGGCTGCCACCCCAAGTCAGGTGTAGTAACCTGGGGGTTCCCCGCAGCGAAGTCCATTCTGACTTGCCGCAGGTTCCAGTGACGACCGGGGGGCCCTGTAGACTTTGTTCCCTGGCGTAGTCTGCTATACCACCATCTATGCTCATGGTGGCCCAGAGGATCCACACCAAGTACCCGGCGTCCATGGTGTCAGTGCATACTGACACCACTGGTCTTTGCAGAATGAACTGACCTCTGTTTCTCCGATACAGAATGAACTGACCATGGATCCTGACGAGGTGACCCTACCTGTCCTGCCTGGCTCATGGTTTCGCCCAGAGCTTCTGTACCCACTGGCTCATGTTCTCACCCAGAGCTTCTGTACCCACTGGCTCATGGTCTCGCCCAGAGCTTCTGTACCCACTGGCTCATGGTCTCGCCCAGAGCTTCTGTATCCGCTGGCTCATGGTCTCACCAATAGCTTCTGTACCCGCTGCCTCATGGTCTCACCAAGAGCTTCTGTACCCGCTGGCTCATGGTCTCACTAAGAACTTCTGTACCCGTTGTCTCATGGTCTCACCCAGGGCTTCTGTACCAGTTGGCTCATGGTCGCACCCAGAGCTTTTGTACCCGTTGGCTCATGGTCTCACCCAGAGCTTTTGTACCCGTTGGCTCATGGTCTCACCCAGAGCTTTTGTACCCCCTCGCTCATGGTCTCACCCCGAGCTTTTGTACCCCCGCGCTCATGGTCTACCCAACTTTGTACCCCTCCTCATGCTCACCCAGAGCTTTTGTACCCCCTCGCTCATGGTCTCACCCAGAGCTTTTGTACCCCCTGGCTCATGGTCCTGCTTTGAGCATCCGTACCCAGCTGGCTTATAGTCCTGCCCTATGTTCCCCCCCAGGGATTCCTAGGTGGGATTCCTTTCTGTGCATTGGGAAGAGGAGAAGAGGGCTTAAGGGGTGGGCGGGTACTGTCACGGTCCATGCCCCAGTACCCGTTGTGGACCGCGGACATGTCTGTATCCCTTCTGTGTTCCTGTGCTTGTCCCAGTCCCTGCCATGTCCCTTGATTGTTGTGTACTTACCTGCTCCTGCCTTCTGTTCCTGCTTGTGTCTGCACATGCTCCCTCGGGAGCGCGCACGCGCTCGCTGGTCTGGATTTAAAGAGACAGTGTCCCAATCACCTGTCCAATGAACTACAACCTTCTAGCATAAAAGGAACTTCCTACCTCTGTTCCTGGTCAGTTCATGATTGTTCACCTGAACTCCTGGCCACTGCTTCCTGCTGTTATCTGTTATGTCTGTTAGTTCCTGGGTACGTTTAACCCTGCCATTCCTGCTGACTATACTCGGGTCCCTGGGTTACTGTACCTGTACCCTGTTCTGCTGTATTCTGCTGTTATACCTACTTGATACCTGCCTGGACTACCTACTTGTCACCTGCACTTCAATTGCCACCACAAGTAGATGCGTCAGGGGTAGCGACCTGGGGGTTCCCCTAAGTGAAGTCCATTCCGGCCTTGCGGCGGGCTCCAGTGAAGATCAGGGGGCCCCTAAACTCCGCTCCCTGGCGTGGTCTGCTATACCACCATCTACATTTACATGGCCCAGAGAATCCATACCACGCACCCGCCCTCCACTGTGTTAGTGCATACTAACACCACTGGTCGTTACAATATGAATACACAGCACCACATATTACATACGTAAAATGACTATATAAATGTGAAGTGGAGCTGCTTGCACTCATACAGACCAAGAACAGTTTGCACTTAGGTGTGTAGGGAGGAAAAGAGGGATCCGTTTTCTCTCACTATTAGGCTTATTGAGCTCATCTGCAACTACAAGTGGGGAAAAAAGTATTTAGTCAGCCACCAATTGTGCAAATTTTCCCACTTAAAAAGATGAGAGTTAGGCCTGTAATTGACATCATAGGTCGACCTCAACTATGAGAGACAAAATGAGGAAACAAATCACCTTGTCTGATTTGGAAATAATTTTTTTGCAAATTATGGCGCAAAATAAGTATTTGGTCAATAACAAAAGTTCATCTCAATACTTTGTTATATATCCTTTGTTGGCAATAACAGAGGTCAAACGTTTTCTGTAAGTCTTTACAAGGTTGGCACACACTGTTGCTGGCATGTTGGCCCATTCCTCATTCATTTAATGCTGAAAAGACCCAGCCACGTTTCATCTTCAATGCCCTTGCTGATGGAAGGAGGTTTGCACTCAAAATCTCACGATACATGGCCCCATTCATTCTTTCAGTCATTCTGGTCCCTTTGCAGAGAAACAGCCCCAAAGCATGATGTTGCCACCACCATGCTTCACAGTGGGTATGGTGTTCTTTGGATTCAACTCAGCATTCTCTCTCCTCCAAACACAACAAGTTGTGTCTCTACCAAACGGTTCTACTTTGGTTTCAACTGACCATATGAAATTCTCACAATACTCTTCTGGATCATCCAAATGCTCACTAGCAAACTGCAGATGGGCACGGACATGTACTGGCTTAAACAGCGGGACACGCCTGGCACTGCAAAATCTGAGTCTCTGGCGGCGTAGTGTGTTACTGATGGTAGCCTTTGTTACGTTGGTCCCAGCTCTCTGCAGGTAATTCACTGTGTGGTTCTAGTATTTTTGCTCACTGTTCCTGTGATCATTTTGACCTCACAGAGCGAGATCTTGCATGGTGCCCCAGATCAAGGGAGATTGTCAGTGTTTTTTTATGTCTTCCATTTTCTAATTAGTGCTCCCACAGTTGATTTCTTCACACCAAGCTGCTTGCCTATTGCAGATTCAGTCTGCCAAGCCTGGTGCAGGACTATAATTTTGCTTCTGGTGTCCTTCAACAGCTCTTTGGTCTTCACCATAGTGGAGTTTGGAATGTGACTGTTTGAGGTTGTAGACAGGTGTAGTTTATACTGATAATAAGTTCAAACAGGTGCCTTTACTACAGGTAATGAGTGGAGGACAGAGGAGCCTCTTAAAGCAAAAGTGCAGGTCTGTGAGAACCAGAAATCTTGCTTGTGTGTAGGTTACCGAATACTTATTTTCCACCATAATTTGCAAATAAATTCTTTCTAAATCAGACAATGTGATTTTCTGGATTTGATTTCTAATTTTGTCTCTCATAGTTGAGGTCGACCTGTGATGTCAATTACAGGCCTCTCATCTGTTTAAGTGGGAGAGCTTGCACAATTGGTGGCTGACTAAATACTTTTTTCCCACTGTAGATTGGTTGGCATTCGGAGTCTCTCTCTCTAACCTAGACACTAGCTAATGAGCACAGCAGCATAGCAACATTTAGGCCAGGGTGAGCAGTCATCCATATATCATCCATCAGGGACCTGGGGATTGCCCTTGATGTAAATAACTAGAATTATGTGCCCAACAAAATGCAACAAAATAAGGACCCAAAGCAGAGAAAAAAATTGTATTTTGCAGTAAAAAAAAGCCAAAAGATTGATAACATTTGCAGTTAGGGATGGTCCAAAATTACTCATCATTATGAGTAAAAGAATCTTAGTTTGCTCTTACCACACAATCCAAACAGTAGAATGACTTCTTTTCTAGGTGAATTCTCTAATGAGTCTCAAAAGCCAATTTCAGTGTAAAATATTATCCACTTAAAGAACATCAGAATGGCTTCTCTCATGTTTAACAAGACTTGATTTGCTTGTAAAACTCCTTCCACATTCTGAACATGAATATAGCTTCTTTCTTTTGTGAATGCTCTCATGTTGCACCAGATGTGACCTCTGTTTAAAACATTTTCCACATTCTGAACATGGATATGGTCTCTCTCCTGTGTGACTTCTTTCATGTAGAACAAGGCTTGTCTTCTGTGCAAACTTTTTACCACATTCTAAACATGAAAATGGCTTCTTTCCTGTGTGAATTGTCTCATGTGCCACCAGAGTTAATTTTTTTCTAAAACATTTTCCACATACTGAACATGAATATGGCCTGACTCCTGTGTGACTTCTTTCATGTTCAACCAGGTTTGACTTCTGTGTAAACCGTTTCCCACATTCTGAACAAGAGAATGGCTTCTCCCCTGTGTGAATTCTCTTATGTCTTTCAAGATTTGGTTTTATAGTAAAGCACTTCCCACATTCTGAACATGAATAGGGTTTAACTCCTTTATGAATTTTCTTATGTTCAACCAGACTTGACTTTTGTGTAAAACACCTTTCACATACTGAGCATGAATATGGCTTCTCTCCTGTATGAATTTTCTTATGGTCAAACAGACTTGACCTGTGTGTAAAACATTTATCACATTCAGAACATGAATAAGGCTTCTCTCCGGTGTGAATTCTCTGATGTCTAACTAGAAGGGATTTTACCGCAAAACATTTCTTGCAGTCTGAACATGAATATGGCTTCTCTCCTGTATGAATTTTCTTATGTTCAGCCAGACTTGACCTGTATATAAAACATTTCCCGCAGTCTGAACATAAATATGGCTTCTCTCCTGTATGAATTTTCTTATGGTCAAACAGACTTGACCTGCGTGTAAAACATTTCTCACATTCAGAACATGAATATGGCTTCTCTCCAGTGTGAATTCTCTCATGTCTAACTAGAAGTGATTTAGCAGCAAAACAGTCCCGCAATCTGAACATGAATATGGCTTCACCCCTGTGTGAATTCTCTTATGTTCAACCAGATTTGACCTCTGTGTCAACTGATTTTCAGATTCTAAACAGGAGTATGGCTTCTCTCCAGTTTGAATTTTCTTATCTCTAACCATATTGGTTTTACTTCTAAACCACTTTTCACATTCCAAATGGGAGCATGATTTCTTTTCTTTGTGAAATTTTCTGGGTGTAGAAAGATCTGAGATTTCTGTAAAAGGTTTATCACAATTCAACCCTATAATCTCTGTCTGACATTTGTTAGTGGTAACAACCTGTATTTGGTCAGGAGAAGATTCCTCATAGTTAGAAGTATTAGAAGATAGATCGGTCCTCTGAAGTCCCTGATGTATAGTAACAGTAATGAGGTTTTCTCCTGAAGAGGGCTGTATGATCTCTCCATCTTCTAATTTATCATTTAAAGATAACGTAAAGTGTCCTTCAGAATTCTTATTTGGATTTTCTGTTAGGATTAAAAATAGATTCTGTGATTTATTTTTTGCAAACCACAAAGATGACAAATTTAATAAAATTCATATGAGGATGGTTTCACACATGGCTTATTTTGGAAATCTGTCACTTCAGTTGAGGCAAAATAAGGATTAGACTTAAGGGAAAATAAACGTGAGGTACTTCTACTTCTTCTTCCTGGCCTTGGCTCAAAAAACTGAAGTGGCAGATTTTCACAAAACTCATGTGTAAAGCTTTCCTTAGGCTGGACACACACATAATCTTCTTTTAACTTAATACTTATGAAATATGTATTTTTTTTTTACATTTTTATTTCTTATTTCGGGAGTATATTACAAATAAAAATAAAATATCAAATATTCCCCGTCCTTACCTGTGACCAAAGATATTGATGTTACATTCTTGTTTTGGCTCGCCCTGGTGGTCTTTCATTTCCAAATCAGAACGTCCACATGAGTGCTAAGTAAGAAGAAGCCTCTTTGAGTGCAATGACTACAAGAATCACTCCACATCAAGTGTAAATTATGATTTGGATGGTCTAAATCAGTGTTCCCCAACTCCAGTCCTCAAGGCTTACCAACCGGTCATGTTTTCAGGATATCCCACAAAATGTACGGATAATAATATCACCTGTGCAGAATGCACTGACAATAATAATATCACCTGTGCAATGCTAAGGAAAGCCAGAAAATATGACCTGTTGATGGCCATTGAGGACTGGAGTTGGGGACCCCTGGTCTATATGATCTACTAAATAAATAGAAAATTTCATGGTACTCCAATGTGATGTTAGTTAGACAATTTTATCCGTAAAATTATGTTACAGAAGCAAAGGAGAGAAAAACTATAAAAGGTACAGATTACTGTACAAGTTGTTTTAGACGAAAAAAATTGTAGAAGATGTTGTTATGAAGAGTCAGTATCAAAAGTTTTGGCTACAAAGTTTTTTTTTTGTGGAATCACAGGGATGCATGTAATAAAGAGTCAAATGAAGGGCCCATGAGGGTTGAATCAGTTTAATAAGGTAGGGGAAATGAGGTAAGTGAGACCAAGGGTTTTCCCGGGAAAAAAGGAGGGGCCCGATCTTAGGTTGGTACAGGGGAACCTGGGATGGAGGAAATGGCCCGGGAAACAATGAGGAGACTCCGTTGTACAGAGCACAGCCATTGGCCCCTTTCCCTGGACGGATTCCCCCAATTGAGCTCATTGTTCTCCCTCTGTACCAACTCGAAGCACCGGACACTCCTTGCTCTGGACCCATTGATCTCACTTTACCTCATACCTCCCATACCTTATTACCCGATACCAACTCCTCTATGGTCCACCTCATTATTTTTCCTCTAATTTGACTCTTTATTACATGCATCCCTGTGATGTCACTCGAAAAAGGCTTCAGTAGCCGAAACATCGATATTTTACATCAAATGAAACAAAAAATAATGAGATGGACCATAGCGGAGTTGGTATGAGGTAAAGTGAGACCAATGGGTCCAGTGCAAGGAGTGGCCGGTGCTTACAGTTGGTATAGAGGGAGACTGGGAAATGGCCACAGAGCAGTCTGTGGAAGCAGGAAGAATGAGGAGATGTCCGTCTAATATGGAGCACAGCCAGCTATGCTCTGTACTGGACGGATGTCTCCTCATCGATCTCCCTCTGTACCAACACTAAGCAACGGCCACTCCTTGCTCTGGACTCATTGGTCTCACTTTATCTCATACCAACTCCTCTATGGTCCACCTCATTATTTTTCATCTCATTTGACTCTTTAACTCATCCCCCTGTGTTGTCTTTCCAAAATAAGGCTTTAGTAGCCAAAACATCGATATTTGACATCTTCATAATCGACATCTTCTTTCATTTATTGTAGTCTAATGAATCTTGTACAGTAATCTGGACCTCTATAGCTTTTCTATCCTTTGCTTCTGTAGCACAATTCTACAAATAAAATTGTCTAACATCACATTGGAGTGCTGTGGAATTTTCTATTTATTCGTTATATGGGGTTTAGCCAACCCTTCTTCACAAGCGCGCCCATTAACCTTCCTTACTAGGTGTGTGACCAAAATCTCTTTAAATTATCTACTGAGCATCTGTGACAACCAGTGTAAGGTGCTGCACTACAGCTCATTGCAGAGCTGCCAGAACAGGACTCTACCTTTTTACCACTGTGTCTGGCTCCTAGGTTATCGGCAGTGTCTATTCTACTACTCCCTACTGCGTTTTATGTATGGTTCGTGCTGGCCCTTTTTGATTTAAAGAGCCAGTCTTGTGTAAAACCTTTTGGTCAATTGTTTCACCTTGGCTTTTTAAGGGGGATCCCCCCTCAAAACTCTTTGCTATATCTTCAGTGTACTTCCTAGTTTTCTGAAGTGATTCTCATGCATTGATTCCTGGATCTTGACTTCAGCTTGCTGCCTGCCTTGACCTTAGGCTTGTCCTTGACTAAGAAAGTACTCCACCTTCTCTGACCTTTGGCTTGACTGTGATCACTGTTCTAGTCTGTTCCCCTAGTACAGGGGTCCCTAACTCCAGTCCTCAAGTCCCACCCACAGGTCAAGTTTTCTGGCTTTCCTTAGCATTGCATAGGCGATTTAATTATTGTCATTACACTCTGTGGGAGATCCTGAAAACATGACCTGTTGGTGGGACCTGAGGACTGGAGGTGGGGAACACTACCCTAGTACCATGCTTGAATATCAGCTGTAACTTCAAGCAACTACATTGGTGGTGGTGCCCTGCGGGTCCCGAACTGCAAAGTCAAGATCCTTGCACTATGGTTCAAGAGTGAAAACCAGGGAGCTTTTAGACTCCACTTCCCCAACGGGCTTATAGATATTAAGCAATCCAGTGGATCCCCTAAAGATCGGCTGATTTTTAAAAACCCAGCACTGGACACACTAGGTGAACATACCAAGACAGAACGAGGATAACAGAAAAAGGTCTATATCATGTATATAACCACAATATCTAGACATAGGTGAAGTTTTATTTTCAAATAAAAATTGTAGTTTTTTGCATGATCCAACAGAGAAAATATTAATTTGTGGAAAACCCCTTTAAAATTAATGTGTCACCAAGAGTTTTTTTACGGACTAAAACTAGATACTGATATTCATTTCTTCTGTTTGTTATAATTGAAGATACTTTTCTATATATAATTATGTAAAGAAATCATTGTATTGAAGCTGCTTTTACCAGCATTTAGAGACATGCTTTACTGCACTAAAGGAAAAAAGATGCCTCATTGATTTTTAAGGAGATTTTTTGACTTTTTCCCTTTACCTGGGAATAAGTCATTGGTGTGGAGTTTAAAAATGTGACATCTCTAATTTTTTAATGGTGAGAGCGGGGTTCTACACATTGGGCACCTTTTTATTGTAAAACAATTGGGATGATAAGAGTAACCTTCTCTACAGAAAGGGAAATGGCAGACTTTTTGAAAACTTAGGCCACTTTAGAACTGCTGGAGTCCAGGATTTATCAGAATATAGATAGAGATATGATAAACTAAAAAATAAAAACGTATCACCAAAAATGTTAATAAATATGCTTTGTGTGAAAACAGGATATAAACAAACAATAGGTTATTTACTGATAACACTGTAAGGGCTTGTTCACATGACGTTTTTCAGATCCGTTTTTCGGACCAAAAACGGATCCAAAAAACGTATCTAACAATGTGCATGTGCTTTACATTGGTTTTTAATGTAAAACACGTATCAGCTTTTTGACGAGCTCCGTTCGCTTTTACTTGCTTCTTTTCATGGTTTTTCGGATCCGTTTTTTAAAAATTAACATGACATTTCTCTTGATTTTAACGCAGTGAAATCCCCATAGTAAAAATGGGGTGCGCTTTTAGAGGCCCGAAAAACGGGTCCAAAAACGCAACATACAATTGGGACATTTTGGATACCAAAACACTCAAAAAAAGCATTGGTTTTAAATTTGTCGGTAAAACACTAAAAATCGGCCGTAGAGGGCTCATTTTATGAGAAGCTCTATTTCCTTTTGTGCCCCTTTTTTGGAAAGGGGTAAAGAAGAGAAACCAATATATGGGGCTTCCATTGCTTTTCATGTGTTCAAACCTAAAACCACTTTTTTTAAATTTTTTTTTGAAATTTAAAAAAAAGCAGTATCTTATAAAGAATGGGTTTTTTAAAAAAATTAAGAAGTTTTTAATAATTCTATATAAAAAAATGTTTTTTTTTAAATTTAAAACATATTAAAAAAAAAGTGATCATTTAAATACAGTAAAATAATTACACCACAATGGGTTTCTAGGGTTTAAGCTTTAATCAAATAGACCCATTTAGTTATTAATTAAAGATTCTACCTTTTCAAACTGCAATCTCTGTGGGTATAATTTGTGATTAATCATTAATTATTAGTACTTAATAACAATTAAATATTAATAACAATGAATCATTTGTTATTAATTATTGATTACTAATAATTAACAACTATTAATTATGAATAATAATAAATGTATTATTAATCATATTTAATTAACAATTCATAATAATTACTAGTTAGTGTTAGGGGTAATCATTAATTGTAAATTAATAATTATCAAAAGGTGTATTTGATCATGGAATAGGTTAAATTAATAGATACTTGATTTTAAAGAAAAGGCATTGAAAAACGGATCGAAAAAAAGCATGCAAAAAACGTCCCAAAAAAAAATCAGTGCTACATTTTGTACGTTTTTTGTTTCAGTTTTTGGATGCAGTTTTCTTCTGGTAAAAAATGGATCCAAAACGTTGTTTGACCATGCCCTAACGTGTGTCCCCACCCACACCCCTGCTGTGTCTGCTGCGAGTGGCGCCGATCCTTGGGCGCACTCGCAGCTCTGTACTGTACTCACCGCACTCCTGTTGCTTGCCGGGCGCGCGCAAAGTAGTGCAGTTAAAATTAAAGAGACAGTGCGCCGGTGATTTGCTATCACTGGGCGCTGATTCTATTTAAGCCCTGCCCTTTCCCTGATTACCTGCCGAATCGATGGTGCCCTAGAGCAGAGGTCCCCAACCTTTTTTCCCCCAGAGACCGGGTTGATGCACGACAATTTTTCCACGGCCCAGTGGGGGGCGGGGTTATTAGCGGCGAAGTTATGGAGGAGGTTGGATGTTTAGAATCACACACAAAAGAAACACCCCAATAAAGTGTATACTGTGTCATTTAGGGATATTGTATGGGGTAACCAGCATTTTATAACTGGAGACTGATTGTCAGCTCTGTGGGTCAGCATTATACATGTATATAATATACATATGTAATAAGCACTGTCATTATAGAGATATATGCCCCCTGTAATAATAAATAAATATAGCCCCCCTGTAGTAATAATAATACATAGCTGCCCCAGTAGTGATAGTGATACATAGATAGCTGCCCCAGTAGTGATAGTGATACATAGATAGCTGCCCCAGTAGTGATAGTGATACAAAGATAGCTGCCCCAGTAGTGATAGTGATACATAGATAGCTGCCCCAGTAGTGATAGTGATACATAGATAGCTGCCCCAGTAGTGATAGTGATACATAGATAGCTGCCCCAGTAGTGATAGTGATACATAGATAGCTGCCCCAGTAGTGATAGTGATACATAGATAGCTGCCCCAGTAGTGATAGTGATAATACATAGATAGCTGCCCCAGTAGTGATAGTGATACATAGCTGCCCCAGTAGTGATAGTGATACATAGATAGCTGCCCCAGTAGTGATAATACATAGCTGCCCCAGTAATAATGATAGATAGCTGCCCCAGTAGTAATGATACATAGCTGCCCCAGTAGTAATGATACATAGCTGCCCCAGTAATAATGATAGATAGCTGCCCCAGTAGTAATGATACAAAGCTGCCCCAGTAGTAATATAGATAGATAGCTGCCCCAGTATAAATGACAGCTAGCTGCCCCATTAGTAATGACAGATAGCTGCCCCAGTAGTAATGATAGATAGCTGTCCCAGTAGTAATGATAGCTGCCCCAGTAGTAATGATAGATCGCTGCCCCAGTAGTAATGATAGCTGCCCCAGTAGTAATGATACATAGCTGCCCCAGTAGTTAATGATAGATACCTGCCCCATTAGTTAATGATACATATCTGCCCCAGTTAGAATGATAGATAGCTGCCCCAAGTAATGATAGATACCTGCCCCATTAGTAATGATACATAGATGCCCCAGAAGTAATGATAGATAGCTGTCCCAGTAGTAATGATAGATCGCTGCCCCCAGAAGTAGTGATGATAGATCGCTGCCCCAGTAGTAATGATAGATAGCTGCCCCAGTAGTAATGATACATAGCTGCCCCAGTAGTAATGATAGATAGCTGCCCCAGTAGTAATGATAGATAGCTGTCCCAGTAGTAATGATAGATAGCTGCCCCAGTAGTAATGATAGATAGCTGCCCCAGTAGTAATGATAGATAGCTGCCCCCAGTAGTAATGATACATAGCTGCCCCAGTAGTAATGATAGATAGCTGCCCCAGTAGTAATGATAGATAGCTGCCCCAGTAGTAATGATAGATAGCTGCCCCAGTAGTAATGAAAGATAGCTCCCCTTTAGTAATAATACATAGCGGGCCCCATTAGTAATGATATATAGCCGCCCCAGTAGGCAGCCAGGGCAAAAAAAGTAACAAGTAGTCACTCACCTTTCCTGGCTCCTCGGACGAGCTCCTCCTCCCAGCAGCCGACATCCGACAGCACCAAGCGGCGTCCTCTGCACCACACTCCCTGCGCCGCTCACCGCTGTAGATACAGCGCTCACTGAGCGCCGCATCTACAGCAATAGGGAGAGCAGGGACAGTAATGAACTGCCCCTGCTTTCCCTGTAATGCAGCTGCACGCCGTGCACAGCTGAGCAGAGAAGATGCCGACCGCCCGGACTAAAGTTAGCGGACGGACGGCATCAGGTGTAGCCGGCGCCGCAGACCGGCAGGGGATGCGCTAAGGCCCGGTGCCGGTCCGCGGACCGGTGGTTGGGGACCCCTGCCCTAGAGCCTTGAGAGGAAGCATTCCCATTGTGTCTATTACATATTCTGTGTACCGTATCCTTAGTCTCTGTCCCTCGACCACGAACCTTTGCCGCCTGTTGTGTTAGGACCACCATTACAGACACTTTCCCTTTAAATTTCTAACATGGCCGCCAGTGCCATCCTGCACCGAAAGTGTTGCAGGCAAGATAAAAACAGCTCTATCGGGCTTCTGGTTCTGGCGCTTGTATGAGAGGAGGCTGAGAATCTCCGTCCCCGTTCTTCTCATTATACCGCACCCTCACACTGTAGCAAGTGCTGCATCGGCACTTTTTAGTGCTTGTAGCAGCTGATACGCTTCGGTGTAAGAAGCGAGTCGTTTTAAAGTCGCAGGGAAGCAACAACAGAATTTAATCCCTGACATAGGGAGATCGTGTAGCATCCAAGATGGCGCCTGACTAACACCGCTCCACACGAGGCAGCCGTATACTACAGAAGGCATCACAGGGGACTAATAAGTCTGATGGGGAATCAGACCAGGAGGAGGTTATCCCTGGACTAGAAGCTACTTGCAGTGTAATGGCTGCTAAAGAGGCAGAGTTACTGGCACCAGGAATCACAGCAGCGCTGGAAGCCACAGTGACCGCTATAGTTACTGTCTCAGTCAAATCTTCTATATCTGCAACTTTCTCAAATCTTCAGTCTGAGATCTCAGCACATGCTTCTCAAATATCAGAGCTGGAGCCAGGCTCAGACTGGCCCACAGGGGAATAACCAAAACCCCTGGTGGGCCCCTGAGCATGGCAGACCTGGAGTTGATTTTTAACTGCATATAAATCCTCAGAACAGGCAAAAAAGCATAGAAAAAGGGGCAAAAAGCAAGAGGCAGAGAAAAGGAGGCATGTACAGTTATGTACAGTAGCTGTAGGGAGGGCTCCTAAAATAAACGCTTCTGGTGGTCCTATAAATGGCTCAACTGGTGGGCTCCTAGAATCAACTCCACCTGTGAGCCCAAAGCACCCCAGTTTGACACTGGCTGGAGCAGAGAGTGAGCTGTGTGGGGGATAAAATTTTGGGGTCCAAAAGCAATATGCACAAGTTAATTAAGAAAACAGGTCCAGAAGTAATAATGTGAGGGTCATAGGCGTCCCTGAAACAGTTAAGCCAGCGGACCTACCTAATCTCTGTTTGGAGACACAATTGAAGGTGTAGAGAGAACACAGAATTGGCCCACCTAACGCCTCCACAAAAGAGTGCGATCAAACTAGACCAAGACCGGTCATTGTCAAATAACTGGACTTTGTGGAAAAATTACTACTACTTCAAGAGTACAGTATAGGAGAAACAATAACCAGGCTCAATTGCAGGATTCTGTGGTTTGCGGACTATTCAGAAAAAGTCGCGAGAAAGAGGCACCTATTTAAGGACATTTGCTCTACCTTGGTTAAAAAGCAAATAAGGTTTGCGCTACAATTCTCGGCAGTGCTGAAAATTTTTCCAGAAAATGGAAAACCAGAACTGTGTCACACACTGTAAGAAGCAGAGTTTTCTGGAGAGCTTATTAGAAGCAAAGGATGCGACATCCAGGCAGGATTCTGAGGGACTTACTTATCGCTATGAAAAAGAGATCATCTTCACAAGATTAAAGAATCGGTAGGGACCTCGGCAGCCAGCAGAAGCAGGATGCATGAAAATCGGGACTCATTATATTAATTCTCAAGAACAAAGAATGCAAAAAATATCTCAAGAACAGGAAAATGGTCAAGCTTGTTATGGATACCCCGGCAGGAAGAACTAGTCTGGCGGCAGAAAGCCAATTGGCATTTCGTTGGGATTTAAGAGCATTGCTGCACAACCCATATAGTAAACTACCATCGGTGATGAAAAATAATATAGAGTTTAAAGATACCTTGGCAACCTGGAGACATATAAGAAAACTATATAATAGACCGATGTTTGTCACTAAATATTTGCCATTATGGTCCCTACCAGAATTTAGTCAAGGGAGGGAAAGCAAACTTTTTAACAGGTGGAAACAAAAAGTGATTCTAATGTTGAAGGGTTTGCTTACATCTTCTGGGGGGAAAATTTATGACATGGGAAGAGGTAGAAGCTAGATATGATCTGGGGGGGGAAAAGATTTAAAATTTAAAATTTAAAATTTTTTTTTTAAATCAAGGTTAAAAATAGCCTTAAAAAGGATAGAAGACCCCAAACTTTGGGAGATACGAAATCCTGAGGGTCGGGGTTTTGTCTAAATTTACCTTTAAAAGGGGTTTTTCCCAGACTCATTTCATACCCCCTCTTCCCTTTTTTAAGCTCTGTGTTCAAAAAGGGGGCGTGTGGATTTGTTTAATTGCATATCATTGACCCACAGGATGACTCACCGGGCCTTCCTATCTCTGTAAAAAAATTTTTTTAGGGGTGGCTAGAGTATACAAAAGTACATAAAAAACTACTTAAAGTTTTTACCTCCAGACACAAGGGTCCTAGGTTCAAATCCCTGCAGGAAACAAACCTAGCTTTTTTTTTCCTTTAAAAATGCACAGACCTTTTGGGTTTCTTTTTAATTTATTTGCAGTTTGACAAATAATAAGGAAAAAAGGGGGACGGGTAGAGTACAGCCCTGGGGTTTGAACACTCTTTGGGTGTTCAGAGAAGAGGTGATGTCTGAGCTGTGACCAGGCTGAGGAATTTCAGCCCTTTTTGTATCCCGGGAGAAGACTGTAAACAAGGGATCGCTAAAGGAAGGCTAAAAAAAAAAATGGTGCAAAAATTTTTAATAAGAAGGTGAAAATGTTTATTATTTTAATTTTCAAGTCCCACTCAATTTTACTTCTGGGAAAACCCCTTTTAAAATTCAGAGTTGGGGGGCCACAAAAATTGGCGCCAGTGTTTAAAAAATGGGGAACTGTCTTTTGGTGGGGAATAAAGGACAAAAATTTTAAGGGGAATTTGAAAGTAAAAAAAAAAACGGCCCCCGTTTGTGAACAATGGAGGGAATTATTATTTAAATTGGCACACAGGTCAATTCATGCGTTTGAGTTACCATTTGTAAGGACAATTCTGAGTATTTGGTGGATTGCCCTAAATGTGACTTACATAGAGCCGGCCTTTTGTACCGATTCTGGGAATGAAAAGGCATTATAGATTATTGGTCCGAAGCAATAACTTTTATTGAAAGAGTCTGGATAAAGAAAGTGGCGCTGGAACCTCAGAGTTGTTTATTTCATTATTGGGAAAAAACATAAAAGGGGGAAGGGGAGAGATGGTCCTAAGTCGAAATAAAGGTCTGCATCTTACGCTTGTGGCGGCTAAAAGGATTATTTTGAGGGATTGGCTGGAAGACAAGGTGCCGACATTGAGAGAAGTTGTAACGACATTGAAACATATTTTTTTCTTAGAAAAACTAGATACGGAAAGAAATAAAGACAAAACAATGGGAGGTTTCTCTGAAAAGTGGAAAGATTTTATATTGGAAATTTTTTAAACCCAAGGGGGGAGGGATTAAGTAACCTTATAGGTATTCACCCTATTCCTTTAAAAAAAAGTTAAAATGGTCTCTGGGTAGAAAGGGGTTGATACATGAGGAGAGGAGACAGGTTGAGCACATTTTTGGGGGGGGTTTTAGTGTTAAGACAATGTTATTAAAGATGTAACACAATAAAATGGAGAGTGAAGTGGAACTTCTTTAAATTTCCCAAATGTTTGTATCTGCATAGAATATTTTTTATTGTCATATTCGGGTATGCTGTTTATATAGAGAATATAGAAGATACTTTCATGATGCAAAATGAAATGTATGATACTTTTTCTCTATCAATAAAACATTGGATTTGAAAAAAACAGCACTATTCCCCCCTTTCCTTTTAATAAAGGCCGCAGCTCCAGACCTCCATTTGACGTCCTGGTACAGATCCTCTATCTTTAAACCTTTTACAAATTTTCCACCCGCGTCCTTGTAAACCCCCCGATCCCTTTTTTCCCTCTTGGTCCTTGTAAACCCCCCGATCCTTTTTTGTTGTTCCTTCTAAATACTCCCACTCCCCCATGGAGAAAAAAAAACAGCAACACCTGACACCTTTTAGGACCTGAACACAAATTATCGGTTTTCACCCCGACCCCTCCAGTTGGGGTTACTGTATAAAATCCCAGCATTCCCAGCAAGGGTCACCCTCCAGTCAGCAGCTCTCAGTCATCTTGTTGAGGTGAGTTCTAGGATCTTCTGCATATTGTCCCTCTCATGTATCAGTGAGTGTAAGGGAGCTTCTATGATGTGTGCCCCAGCTCCTTCTCCAACCTCCTGACATACAGGACAGCTGGCTGGTGCCACACAGTCACCTGACGTCTTCTTCACTACTGGTGTAATCCTGTGTATGGAAAGAAATCCCTGGATCAGTGACGATCTCCAGAAATCTAGTAACTATAACTAATATTATTACTACAGTGAGACACGTCAAGGCCACGTTTGGACATTTGAGCTGTGAATTCCCCAAGATAACTTCCTCTGGCAGAGAGGCCGATAGTCTCACTGCTCTTAAGGCAAAGAATCCTCTTCTATGTTGGCTTCCCCTTGTTATAGTTACATTATAATATGTCCTCCTTTTCTTTCTTTTTTTCCACCACGTTATGCAAATTAGTTTCTAGAAGTGTTAAACTGAAGATATTACTCCATTTTTATAGGACAGATGGTTTAACCCCCCCTTAATGACCTTTGGACTTATGCATGACACATGGTGTATCGTGCGAACTCTAAACAGAGTGCACGATCGCTGCAGAAAGTCATCTGTGTGCATTAAAAAACAGACATCCCCACAGCATTGGCCCTGACAAGAGATGACTCAGTGAGTGGGGATTTGTGTGGGCTAATTTAAGCCTTTAGCAATTGCGATAAAGGAGTATCACAAATAGCTAAGTGAGACCCAGCAGGAGTGAGCTGCTGTCTCCTACCAGACAGCCCAGAAGGTATACAATGCCTTCCGGGCTGTGACCTCACCATGTGGGCATGGCCGGTTATGGTGACTGACAGTTGCCATATAGACCAACACAGAGCAGTTCTTTATTTATTTATTGTATGAGTGATCTGAAGATCACTCATACAATTCCCCTACGAGGAAAAGTAAAAAAAAAATAAGTGAAAAAACAGTAAATACGTAATAGTATGCAAATTATACAGTATGTCTTATACGACGTGATATGGAAATATTTATCTTATTGTTTTCATTAATATACTTTGTATCCAGACATAATGCTTGATAAAATCCAATCCATATCAGACAAGGATAGATCTATGTCTTTTTACTGCAGCTGTCATGCCTACCAGCCCACATAAGGGTCTATTTCTGCTCCAGTGTTTTGACCTTGGTGACCCCTCCCAGACAGCTCCGAACCCATGACAGATCATATCAGATACTATTAACATAATGCGCAAGTATTAAAATACCACACCATATAAGGAGGGCCATAGAATTGAGTGCAGTTCCTGGTATCACTGACTAGGACAACTCACGACATAATATATTCCCAAGTTTTGGCAATCTGCGCATTAATGAGAGACTGTGGTTCTAGACAAAGTAAAAAATAGGCGTAGCTATACCACAAGAGCAGCCTCGGCTGGGGTCTGACCGGCGCCCCAGCAAACGCTGTGTCATCGACTAAATGGGTTGTATTTTGAGTACAAGCGGGGGCTCCCCATTTCACCGTGTTGCAAGAAACTAGGCATTGGGTAACATCTGTAACTTGCTAAGCTAAGTCAAAATCTAAATCATAATAATTTTATATCTCTAATTTATGTAATAAACCTTCATTTTTTATACATTCTGCCTAATTGTAATTCATTTCTTGCACGCCAAATCAATCACCCAATTACAAATACAAACAAAAAATAAAATAAAAACACGTACACCACCCTTTTCCCTTTTTACAGGTGCCAATAGCCTCAAAAAAGATAAAAAATTAAATAAAGTACGCATATTTATCAAAAACTCCAAAGTGGTGCCAATTTAAAAGGTCAGTTCTCACAAAGAAAAAGCCTTTAAACAACCCTATATGTGGAAAAATTAAAAAGTTATGGGTATCAGAAGACAGCGATGCATAATATTGTTTCACACAATAAAAACTTTTTTTTTTTTTTTTTTTTAAGTGCTTCAACATAAAAAAAACCTATATAAATTGGGTATCGCCATAACTGTCTCAACCTACAGAGTAAAACTAAATTGTCATGTATACTGCATGGTGAGCGCTGTAAGAAATGAAAATCACTAGTAGAATTGCAGTATTTTTCTTCACCCTCCCTTCCAACACATAGAATCTAAAAGGCAATCATAAAGCCTTGTCCCACACCAAGAATGATACCCAATAAAAACATCAAATCATCTGCAAAAAACCAAACCCTACACAGCTCCCCGTAAACAGATAAAATAAAGTTTATTGCTCTCAACTGTGCGAACAGAAACATGTTTTCCTGTTTGAATAAAAGTGTTTTTTTATTGTATAAAAGCAGTAAAACATAAAAAATATACAAACTGGGTCTTGCTGTAATCGTACGGACCCGCTGAGTAAAACTAGCATGTCATTTAGACCACATGGTGAACGCTGAAAAAATAAAAAACACTACCAGAATTGTGTATTTTGTGCAAATCTCCTCGCAAAAACCTTAGTAAAAAGTGATCAAAGCGTCATATGCACCCCATAATGATACCAATAAAAACGCCAACTCATCTTGCAGAAAACAAGCCGCTCCACAGCTTCATACACAGCAAAATGAAAAGTTATGGCTGACGACATAAAAGCGCAGTTTCTTCTAAACGCATTTCTATTGTGTAAAAGTAATAAAATATAAAAAATTGTATTTGTACCACCCCACATAATAAAGTTATGCTGTCATTAATACCACATGGCGACCGCCCAAAAAACAATGGCGGAAATGTGCTTTCTTCTCCCATTTTCATGGTCCAATGCTAAAAAAAAACAAAAACTATGGAACACCTTTGCACCCAACATGCACAATACCCCCCTAGATGAGATCCGTGAGGGGTGTTGAATCCAAAATGGCCATCATCTGGAAAGTTTCACCTGTTATGGTACTATAGGGGCTTTGCAAATGTGACATGGCACCCACCAAAATCTGCATTCCAAAAGCCACATAGCTCTCTCTCCCTTGTATTCCCTGCCATGCACCCAAACAGCAGTTTATACCCACATATAGGGTATTGCAGTACTTAGAAGAAATTGCATAAGAAACTTTGGGATGCTTTTTTTCCTGGATTCCTTGTAAAAATTAAACATTTTAAGCTAAAATTGCAGATTGTTGGAAATTTTTTTTTTGATTTTCACAGTCTAACACAAAAACAATTTGTGAAACACCTGTGGGGTCGATATATACTCACTGCACCCCTGGATATATTCTTTAAGTGGTTTAGTTTCCAATATGAGGTATTTTTAGGGATGTTTATTAAGTTGTAGCACCTCAGGGTGACCACAAACATGAAATGGCGGCTAAATAAAATCGAATTGAAAATGAGACCCCAAAGTCTCTGAGGCTTGTGGTTGAGCCAAATAGCAGACTAGGGCCACATATGGGATATCCCTAAAATGGCAGAATCTGGGGAATCGATATTAAGTTGCATTTCCATGGCCAATTCTACTGTGTTCCAAATTTAACATCTGCCCCAAAAAAAAAAAAAAGTGAAATTTTGAAATTTCACCTGCACTTTGCTTTCATTTCTATGAAACACCCAATGGGTTATTAAACTTCCTAAATGCTGTTTTGAATACTTTAAATGGTCTTGTTTCTTATATGGAGTGATTTATGGGGATAGCTAACATACAGACCACTCAAAGCCACGACAGAACTTTACTGATCTTTAAAAATATCAATGTTGGAAATTTTCTTGAAAATGTGAAAAATTACTACTAAATTTCTAAGCCTCCTAACGTCGTTAAAAAAAAAAAAAAATGATGCCAATCTACAGTGGACATATGGTAGATGCTAATTATAAACTATTTTGTGGTGAAAATTATCTGACTTACATGTAGAAATTTTAGAACTTTGATAATAACACATTTAAAAAAAAAAAAAAAACAAGGATTCTATGGATCAAAATTTCTTACTAATTTAAAGCACAATATATCAGGAGAAAATCTCTGAATCACATGGATAGGTAAAATTGTCAAAAGTTAGTCTCACATAAAATGGCACGACAGATTTCAAAAATAGGGCTCGGGAAGGTCAAAACTGACTGGGTCCTTAAGAGGTTAAACCATATCTATTTCACTGATGTCTATTTGTTGATGAAGTCTCCAGATGTGACCTTCATTGTCCTCCCTCAGCAGAAAGTGGGAGATTGTAATCCACTGTATAGAGCTCTATTGACCCCACATCTGGTAAAGTATAATAAGGACCAAAGATGAGCTACAAGGACTTAAGCTTAAAACTTATGAGATACAAAGAGAACTGTATTGCCTGAGGGAATGAAAGAACAATAGGGAAAGCTTTGTAAATGTGGTAGGAAAATTTACAGTGATTGACTGTAAAACTACCTGAGACAAACATATATCTAACTTAAGATGTCATAAAAAAAAAAAAAAAATTCTACAAGCCAAAACAAATAATATCATTGCATTGGATCTTGTCAGTCCCTTGCATCCTTAGGCTATGTTCACACGGTGTATTTGCAGGGCGTAATTTCGCCCCGCAATTACGCCGTGTGGACGGGGGCGGGACGGGCGCAGGGGGATGGACGGGGGGCCGGCACTTCGCCGGCCCATTAGACAATCACTGCTAGTGGCGCGACATACGCCGCATAATTCACATGTCAATTATCTCCCCGCCCGGCGTCTTTCGCCGGGCGGGGATAGGAGACGTAATCCTAGTTATATTATTCTCTATGAGAACTGTGAATTACCCGTAAATTAAATGAGCCGAATTCTGCCCGTTAATTGGCGCACTTCGGCGCGTAATTAACGGACCGAAATACGGCCCATTTTAAGCCGTGTGAACATGGCCTTAGTGTAAACTGGCAACTCAAGCATCTCACCGTTCTTATTTGCTCCTATAACATTAATATTGGCAGCAGTAGTTCCAACGATAACATAACGACCATACTGGGGGCTGATTTCCAGGGTTTCTGCTGATCAGTTTATCACATTGAAGCTCTGTACGCTCTTACAACAGACGCTGTAATTATTCCTATTATGTATTTTCTCTTCTATCATTGACGTGTTAGAAAATACAACAAAAAAAAATCACAAAAATCGATAAATTTACCTCTCCGGTCACCAAGTGGTATTGACTCCAAGGTGAAGTTTAATATTCTTGCTGCTGATCTCATTCCTGTCTGTGTCCCATCCTTGTCATTATTCAGGAAGAAGAACACTGTATAAGAGAATAGAAGAAAACTGGATGAACTGGAAGGCTCTAGTCCTTCAAAAGGATGGGCCCCAAATCATACAGTGGCCACATTACTTATGATATACAGAATCTCTGGGGTGCAGAGGAGAAGCAGTTTCTCAGAGCAATCACCAGATGGATACAGGATATTCTTAAAACATTATTTTAAGGTAAATTCAGCAATCATGAAAATCAAATCTTAAAAAGTCTTCATGTTTATCTGAAATTCTGTTTTAAAAGATATAAAATAAAATTTACTATAAACATAGTATATGCGCATCTTACACATAGCCCAGTTCTCCAGCTTCTCCAACCTGACACTCACATAAAAATACATAATATAAATAACTGATACCAAGAGTTATCTCTAAGTTTAAAAATAATGGTGTGCTTTGGATTTAAGTTAACGTTACATTTTACCTAAATATCAGCCGCTTGATTAATCAGCTTGTACAGAATTTTTGCAGTATTTTTGGGAAAAAATGATACTTTGGGCAACAGATAAGCAGCCAGAGTCAGACTGGTAAAAGGAAGTGTATCATCCAACTTAGATGTGGGCAGGATGCCTATTGAACTCCTGTATCACCTGACATCAGGCTCTGTCCTGGTATATGCAAGTAGAGCGCCATTTTGGATTATATGTGTGCCAGAGAAGGACACACCGGTGTGTATTAACTGTGTACTGCTGTAAGGCAGAAATAGAGACAAAGATTCCCTGCCTCTAATGTGTCAGTAACTTTCCCTTTGATTCTGGTGGTGGTATCTGGCCTTTCCTCTGTCTGCTGTCCAGCATGGCAACAGTTGACTCCTGCATCACTACTCCATCAGCTGCAGCTCATCATCTTGTCTGGCTGGGCTTAAAAATCCAGCTACTACCTTCAGTCTGGGCCTGGGTGTTATTTCTAGGGTCAGTTTTACCTACCTCTAGCCCTCCAGTGTTCCCGAGTTCCTGTGTTTCCTGTAACAGTAGTCCTACATTTATCATCTGCGTGGTCTGATCCTTGCCTGACTTCTGATTTTGCATCTGCCTGGTCTTCTATTTTCAGTCCTGCTGGTTCCTGTCCATCTGGTGTCCTCATCTCCTTCCAAGTCTGCTGGTTCCTGTTGTTCCATGAGTCTCCTGTGCCCGCTGTGTGCCACCTGTCTGGTTCATTGTCCCCGAGACGGTATTCCTGTCCACTGGTTCTGTACCCATTGTACCCCCTGCCTGACACTCCTGTCCTGAACCCTAACTTCCCTGGCTGTGGCTGAACAGGCAACTGCCCTCATGGTCCCAAGGATCCACAAGAGACCTATCCTGAACGTTATGCAATTCTTGCTAGGTTTGTCATCTACATCTTTTTACAATAAAGTCCTTTGGAAACGTGACATATCACTTACTGTGCACATCTAGATGTAATCACCATTTCTGTAACATGGTGTTCGTCGTCTCTTAGACTGGGAACAACAAGCAGATTATGAACCCTGAAATACTGTTATTTTACTTATTCCAATCTCTATTAATTTACTGACTTGTATGTTTCTCCAATAATAAGCAGTGAGACAGTGTTCCTGGTTGATATTTCATTCATTCTGATTATTTCCCTTCATATAGAGTCTTTGTCCTTGGTTGGATTTGAGCCCAGGACCCCAGCGCTTTTGCAGAAGTACTAGTCAGTGACCACCATGCTTTACCTACACATGTATATAGTCAGCACCTTATCTATGTCTGCAGGTATCTTGTTGTTGTTCTACCTCTGTACATGGATTTCTTGGTTCCTCACTATGTCACTGATGCACTTACATACAGTATCCTCATTATAGCGTAGACCCTGTGGTGTCAATTTCATGTTATGTGTGTATTTCTATGCGCCGATCACATCATTAGATTATGGTCTGATGAAAACACCAGTCTGGTGCTGAGACGTGGGGCCTCAATGATAATAACCTGCTTCATTTAAATGCGTTGTCTCACTACAAGGATTACTTTTTATGTTAAAGATCTCGCAAAACACTTTGAAATACATGTTCATTGATAGTGTCCTACCTATTCTTAGGTCGTTATAGTTACAGACCTGTTCGATCTCTCCTGATAGATTGCCAGTGCTGGTCGCTATAGCTACAGACCTAGTGACCTCTGCAGCTTGTCACTGCAGGCCAGTAGTAACCAGTAAACACCCCTATATTAAAAAATGAAACTGAAAACAGGACTGAAGCAAGATGAATCGATGTAGTGAGACAACCCTTTTAGGAGTCTTGGTCTGATCAGCAGCTCCACAGATTCCTCGCTTTCTTCTTTATACAGATACTTTCCAAGATGGTGGTCTGTGTGTTACCGGTGCGAGGAGGCGCAGTCGCCAGGTTCATACAAACATTTCTACCAGGTCAGCAGATATATATATAAATATATAATATTAAATATATTACACACATAATATATACATATATATATAGAGGAAAAAGAAGATGGTGGAACCGGCGCCAATGTGTATTCAGGAATGCCAATGATGCAGGCAGGGGGATCCAGAAATTTACTTTATTATTCTAAAAAGGCTAGGTCGATAACCTCATCCAATCTAAAACAATTTAAAAGCAAGATTAGATTGGCTGAGGTTATCGCCCTAGCCTTTTTAGAATAATAAAGTAAATTTCTGGATCTCCCTGCCTGCATCATTGGCATTCCTGAATACACATGTGCGCCGGTTCCACCATCTTCTTTTTCCTCTACTGTCTGCTTGGCGGGACGCCACCCACGGGAACATCGGCAGCCGTATACAAGGGCTACGGCTACAGTAAAGCCCTGTATGCTAATATGAGGTTGTGCCTCTACACTAGAGCGCAACTAAATTGGTGAGTAGATTAATACTCAACTGTATATGTTCTACCAAACGTACTTCACATTTGTGCGCCCCCTTGTTTCTCCTTTTTCATATATATTATTATATTATATAAATATTAAATATATAATCTCCTTCGTAGAAGCCCCTACACTATAGAGCGGCAGTATCTGAATGATTTCTCTAGAACATGGTGCTTTTGTGTCAGTGAGGTCAGGGCCATGACCTCCGCTGTCTTTCCCTACCAATGACATCCCCTCTGTTGCCAGTGAACCCCAACATCACTGAATGGATTTCTCCATGTTATTACCAGCATAATGTTCCCCAGATGTGCAGCCCTGTTCCCATGTAATCTGGAGGTTTACTTCTGTAAGGGGACACTTGGCTGCACTTCACAAAAGGTTCTGCAGCATCTGCGGTTTCCAGTCTATCGTCATCAGCCGGTTATAGAGGAACTGAGCAGATTGTGAGAAAAGATTCTGGAGAAGCTTTCTGCCCCGCACATATATCACCTCTTTCCGGTAATCTTGAATCCTCATAAAGTTACATTGAAAAGGGTAAGGGAAAGGGGTAAAAGTTACGTCTGCGGCAAGAACCATTCATAGATATTAATGTACAAGACAAGTAACAGAGGAAATCCTGAAAATGCCCCAAACCGCACAAACCTCCCATGCAAGTTACCTGCCCGCTGGAACCCTGGGAAATCTGCCGCCTGATAACAGCGAGCACAAGACAACAAAAAACTGCACCTCTAGGGCCTGCTCCAGGACAACAACTGATCAGTCACATGAGGGGACAAAGGAGGGTGAAGGACCTGTGATGATGTCACCACCATGTGGTCAGTCATATGAGGGGGCGGGTTCAGTAGTGAAGGACCTGTGAAAAATGATTTATGTGAAACCCGTGACATCATCACAGGTCCTTCACCCACCCCTAACTGAGCTCCTCCCCTCATGTCCACATGATCATCATCACAGGTCCTTCACCTACTACTGCTGAGCCCCCCCCCATAATATCACATGATATCCTTCACAGGTCCTTCATCCACCCCTGCTGAGGGCCTGCCCTCAAATCACATGACCATCACCACAGGTCCTTCGCCCCCCCACCCTCCTCTCTTCACTCAGTTCATTGTTGGGCTCTTCTGTTGTGAAGAAAGCAGCGGCCTCAGGAGAGAAGGAGGCATCCAGGACATAAAGGCTGCATTTACACGGCAAAGACCAAATACTGGTTGGGAAATAATTTTTTAGGCACGCAGGGGAACCATCCAGTGGAAAATCTGTGCAGTGGGGACTGCTACACGGATATTCTATTAATGTCAATGTAAAAGGTTGACAGTCTGTTTACAGGCGTCTTTCAAATTCGAAAACTGTCTGTAAAACCGACTGAAAACCTGTGCCGTGGGGACAAGCCCAAAGGCGTCTGAATGCAGCGAGATCTGAAAGGAGGGGCACAATATTGGGCAAACATTTAGGGCAAAGGAAGAACTGGATTTCCAGATAAATGGGAATTTGTCAGGACACAAAGTTTCAAGGTAACAGGAATCCCCCAGGCTCTGAAATGTAAACACAATACAATATCAGCACTCTGAAAGGCACTAGAAACGGTCAAAAAGGACATAAGAATTTTTTGGAACAGTATCTGCTACTAAGAAATATATGTAGCGTAGCGGAGGTTCCCACCTGAATTGGGGGACATCTTGTCATGGTAGGTGGGCATTTACAGTTTTGATAAAAATAATGTACCCTAAGAACCTCAGATTTTTTCATATATTCCTTAGCAGCAGAAATGCTGTTCAAAAATGCTGTTCAAAAACTTTGACCATTTTTAGTGCTTAGAGTGCTGCTGATATTATATTGTGACTACATAGCTTTTGACTGCCACAACAGTGTGCACCTATACGTTTGTTCTTCAAAACAGATGTGCTGTCTAGATTTTGTTTTTTGACTGGCTCTGAAATGTGTGTTATAAGCAGGAGGCTCCAGAAATTGATCTTGTGCCTCAGGCAGAGACATCTGCAAATCCTGGGACAGTTTCCAGCAGGTGAGATGTTCAGGCAGAAGTGATAAGGGCTGTTCCTGCAATTATACCCTCACCTATGACCCTCATATTCACCATGGAGATGTATATTGATGAGAAGAATCAAACAAGAATACTGTCATATAATCATATATACACAATCATATATAGACGACTGAATTGAGAAATCTACTGTCAGAAAATAAAAACGGCTAAAAAGAAAAGAATGTGTATCAGTGTCTTATTTTAATAAGTAAAAAAAAAAAATTGCTGACAGATTCCCATTAACCCCTTCCTACCCCACTCATCACCTTATCCCAGAACTCGGCAATGCTCTGATCTAGTAACTGTATCATTGTATAGTAATAGTTCTCCTTAATGGTCTTATCTGTAGATGCTTATATAAGCCCAGGCACTTATCACCTCTGCCTGAACATCTCTCCTGCTGGAAACTGTCCCAGGATTTGCTGATGTCTCTGTCTGAGGCACAAGATCATTTCCTGGAGCCTCTTGGTTATGACAATAACACCTTTCAGAGCTGGGGATTGTTGGTGCCATAAATAGGTCACAGGGCGACAATGAGGCTGATGAGAATAGAAGCAACAGGGAGTTGGGGAATTCCTGTTACCTGGAAATCTTGTGTCCTGACAAATCCCCAGTTATCTGGAAATCCAGTTCTTTCTTTGCTGTCAATGTTCTCCCAATCAACCAAGTTCTGTAGAGAGGCCTCTCCTGTCAGATCTTGCTGCATCCAGAAGCTTTTGTGTCCTGTGCGCTTTCTTCTCTCCTCCTGCCGCTGATTCAACTTATAGCCGAAATGTTGGTGGTTCATGCCTACCCAGAAGAGGCATTGCATTGAAAGGCATTCTATTGCATGTGGGTATGAAAGTCTGTTTCTGTAAAAATTCCATAAAGACAGACTGTAATGGCATGTGCCGCGGTTCAACTATCGGTCTGTAGTCGTGCCCTTTTTCCGATCTCTAGGATGAGTTGTACCGCAGTCAGGGTTTCGGCCCATGGTCATGCCCGCTCCCTGTCCCTGGTTCCGTGTTTGGAGATTTGCCCATCCCCACTCTGCACAGTGCCTGGTTGGCTCTCATGTTGGCTTTTTCTGTCTGCAGTTCTCCTTCTGGCCACTAATGGTGCATGCTGTTCCCTTTGATTTACACTGCCAACGTGCCATATTATTCTCCAGCCAGCCACCCTGGGCCATGGGCTTTTTATGGATTCTCTTCCCAGTAACCTTTGTCCAGTTATTACTGCACAACTCCTATGTGTCAACCATTTCTGTATGGTTTTCTATTGATTACCAGTTACTGACCTCCTGCTATGTTCCTGACCCTGCCTAGTCTGCCACCTGTCCTGACTGCTTGCCTGAACCTGACTTTGCCTGAACGCTGCCTGCCCTGACCTTGTTGCTTGTTCCCAGACCATATTCCAGCCTTACCCTCCTGTACCACGTTTCCTCTTCATCGGCTGTCACCACTTGGACCTACGTCGGGAGAAGCAACCTGGGTGCTCCTTGCAGCAAAGTCCTTCCGGCCTTGCAGTGGGCTCTGGTGAAGACCAGGGGAGCCCCTTAGACTCCGCTCACCGGTGTAGGTTACGCCAACCCTACACGGTGACCTGCAGATCCACCTTCAGTCTTCAGTGTCCATTGTGACACTGACCTTTGGAGACTTAAACTTTGGGAAGATATATATATATATATATATATATATATATAAGTATATTATTATTATTTAGTTAGAGCCGGGAGGACCATTTTTTA
>JAODAL010027400.1:0-55023 GCA_025379985.1 Phyllomedusa bahiana
ATCCTAAGTGGGGCGCGGTAAACAGAATTTTATTTTTTATCTCTTTGTATGTACAAGGGGTTTGCAGCTCTATATAAAAAAAGCTGACCTCTGTCCAATATAAATATACATTGAAAATATTAACCCCCTACCTGCCAAAGGAATTTTAATTTACTTTGCGTTTGTTTCTTCCTCCCTCCTCTCAAGAGCCATAGATTTTTATACTTTTCATCTACAAAGACACATGAGGGTTTGTTTTTTTCTGGTGAAGGTGTATTTTCTAATGGACCTTGACCACCCCCTATAACGTAAGGGAAAAATTTAAAAATCATTGTGAGGGAAAGTGAAAAAAAATAAAAAAACTATTGCAACATTTATTTTTTTTGGAGGGATGTCATTTTTATGAAGTGCACTGTGAGGTATAATTTACATGTTATCTTTATTCTGCGGATTGGTATGATTCCAGTGATACCACATTTTCAGAGTTTTTGTTATGGTTTGGTACTTTAAAAAAAAAAAAATAGTTACATAGTTTGTAAGGCCAAAAAAAAGACAGACGTGCATCCAGTTCAGTCTATTGTCCTATAGTGTTGATCTAGAGAATGGCAAAAAAAAACACAAAGTAAAAGCGAATTGTCCTGATTTTAGGGATAGAAATCGTTCCCAACTCCAGTCTGGCAATCAAAATACATTTCTAGATCAATGACCCTTTTCCAAAATTTCCTAGTCATTTTTATATTAAACATTCTTGAAATAAAACCAGGCCCTTTTTTTGAAAACCCGTTTGTGAAGCACCATGACAAGTTCCTCTGGCAGAGAGTTCCACTTTTGCTGCTCTTCGTAAAGAATCTTTTTCCCCTTTTATTTAGGAACCTTTTTTTCCTAGACATAGAAAATTTCCCCCCCCTTTTTCTGAATACGTCCTGGGGGGTAAATGTACCTGAGAGACATCTTTAATTTTACCTTGATATAGTTTTACAATTTTTTTATGTCCCCTGAAACAATCTTTCCTCTAAACTAAATAACCTTGATTTTGCTAATCTTTCTGGGTATTGCGTTACCTGTTCTTTTTTGCTTTCCCTTTCCCACCTTGAATCTATTTAATTACAATACAATATTCCCTTTTAAATTTTGGTATGATAAGTGATTTTTATAATGGAAAAATGATGTCTCATCGTGTGCCGATATGCCCCTTTTAATACACCCCATTACCTATTTTTCCTTTGGGATACGCCTGACCGGGCTGCTACAATTAAGTTTACTCTCCACTAGGATTCCCAAGTCCTTCTCCATGTCACTTTTACCCAGAATTTTTCTGTTCAATAAGTAATCATGAAATTAATTTTTACTTCCTGCATGCATAACCTTGCATTTATCCATGTTAAACCTCATCTGCCAATTTTCTGCCAAGGCCTCCAACCATTCAGCCCCCTTTGTAAAGAACAATCCCTATTACCGCCAGTTACTTACCCATTGCAACATTTTCCCCCCAGTCCAAGCATTCTCATTTTACTTCCCAACCTTTTATGTGGAAAGTATCAAATGTTTTTAGAAAAATTAGATATATTACATCCAGTCCTCCCCCGATCCAGTTTAAACTAACCTCCTCATACAAGTGATAAATTTTTTTAAAGGGATCGATCCTTCGTAAGGAACGGGTTTATACTTTTTATTTTCAGTGAAAAACCCCGGGATAGCTTTCCTCAAAAAACCTTCAAAAAATTTTATCTAAACAGAGGTTTAACTTACTGGGCCCAAATTTACAGGATAACTTTTGATCCCTTTTGAAATGTCTGGGCTCAATCCTTTGGGAAACCCAGTTTTACTATACAGTCCAAAAATATTAAGAATAGCGGGTGTGTTCATGTATTTCTTATTTACCCCAGGACAAAAGGGGTAATACCATAAGAACCCGGGGATTTTTCTATTTTAATCTTTTTAAATGAAGCGCACTTCTTCCTGGGCTAGTCAAGAAACATTTAAAGTGGAGTTTACCACATCCCTCTGCTCATCAACAGGAATGTTATTTTCCTTGGTAAATATGGTGGAGAAAAAAGTGTTTAATAGACTTGATTTCTCCTCATCACCCCCTAAACAATATCTCCCTCTCTACTTTTCAAAGAGCCAACATTTTAATTTTTTATTTTTTTTATTTTTTTTATAGTTAAGAAATATTAAGGGATTAGTTTTTACTCTCTTTGGCAATCTGCCTCTCTGTCTCCAGCTTTTCTGTTTTTATCAGTTTTATACATGTTCCATTTTTTCCTTATAGTTTTTCAGTGCCTCCTTACTGCCCTCCTGTTTAAGTAGCTTAAACACTTTCTTTTTGTTATGTATTGCCTTCTTTACATCTCTCTTGATTCACATTGATTTTTTCCTGTTTCTGATCATTTTATATCCATAAGGTATGTTCCTCTCATAGTGAGACCTTAAGATGTTTTTAAAAATCTCCCATTTATTATCTGTACTTTTATTTTTGAAGACCTAGTCCCAGTCAATGTGGTTTAGGGCCTTTCTAAGCAGATTAAAATTAACCTTCCTGATATTTACTATTTTCGTGGCTCCTCAACAAAAAACTTTATTGAAGGATAAATGGAAATTTATTATATTGTGGTCATTATTTCCTAGGTGCCCCCAAACTTGAACCTTTGTTACTCTGTAACGTTTGTTAGTCAATATTAAGTCCAGTAGGGCCTTCCCTCTAGTTGGCTCCTGCACCAGTTGGGAAAGGTTTTTATCTTTAGTTGTTGACAAAAACTTGTTTCCTTTATGAGAGCCACAGGTTTCAGTTTCCCAAATTATGTCTGAGTAGTTGAAATCGCCCATAATAATAGCCTCATTCTGTTAGCCACCTTAACTATTTGCCTGAGGAGTACATCTTCCTTGGGTTCTGTTATATTTGGTGGCCTATAGCAGATCTCTAGTAGAATTTTATTATTGTTATTACCCTCATGTATATCTACCCATAATGATTAGACATATTTATTTCCTGTATCTATATATTCCCACAGTGTTGGCTTCAGACAGGATTTAGATAAAGACATCCACCTCCCCCCTTCTAATTTTTACAATCTCTTCTAAATTAACTGTAACCCTGTTATTTAATCGCCCAGTCGTAGCTCTCATCCAGCCATGTCTCGGTTATCGCCACTATGTCATATTTATCTTCAGTAATAAACAATTCTAGTTTATTTATTTTGTTGGTCAGACTCCTGGCGTTGGTCAGCATGCAATTTAGAGATTTTTCGGTCTTCATTCATTTATCCTTAACTTTATTAACCTTTACTACACCCCCCTACTTCCACTCCACACCCTTATTTATTACTAATTCCTAGCTCTCTATCTTCGCAATTTTGCATTGTATTTGTGCAGGTGCCCTCCCCTCCAGTCTCTAGTTTAAATACACCAACTTCCAGGCTATTTTGTCCCACTATTTTTGAGCCACTAATTCACCTCCCTAATCTCTACTGCCTCTCTGGTGTGGTACAGGTAGTATTTTTGAAAATATTACTTCAGAAGTTCTGCTTTAATATTTTGTCCTAAATCCCTGAAATATTTGTTAGGACACTGCACCTACCTCTAACTTTGTCATTGGTGCCAATATTGACTATGACAGCTGGATTCTCACCAGCCCCACCCAGTAATCTGTTAACCCGTTCTGTGATATGTTAAGCTTGTGTTCCAAGTAAACAACATACTGTTTCAAGGATCCTGGTCAGGGCCGCCATCAGAAATTTCAGGGCCCCCTAAAGCTAAAGCGCCTGGGCCCCCTGTTAATCCCACCCTCTCTCCACCCCCGCCCCATATCAATCCCATTACCGCGCCCCCACCAACCACGTCCTGCAAACCAACCCCAGAGAAATGAAAAAGATACAATTGCGCCATTGTCTTTGGATTGAGTACTTGTTGAATTTACAGCAAAAAGTTTATCTAGATTGTGTGTGTCAGTATGTATACAAGGGCCAGCAAATACCACAGGTCCCCACGATAAACTGACCAAACCAGCATACCCAGACCAATATAACCAGACAAACGACCAATTAATACCGCCATATATCACTATGTATGGTGACTAATACCACTATAATGTTAGTGACTAAACCAGTGTACTAAGGCCGATATTGCCATAAACAACAACAATATACAAAGACAAAGTAATATCGCAACATAATCACCACATATCTCCACCATAAAGATGCAGAATAATGCCACAATACTGTTACTGAACATAATCCATTACAATAACACCAATATTACCACCATACAGTGACCATATAGGCGGAAATGCATGAAAACTGTCTAGGTCTAAATCTCACTTAGTTGCCCATAGCAACCAATCAGCACTCCCAGCGTTATTTTTTCAGAGCACTATAAAAAATGAAAGTGGATCTCTGATTGGTTACTATGGAAAACAAAGAAAGTCCTACATCTAGACAGTTTTCATACATGTGGCCCATAGTGGCAGATATAAGTTAATACAGTGCAGTTACATTTAGTGACTCACAGTTGACATCTGATAAGTCGTTCACGTTCCCTTTTCTTCTCCATCTGGTCCTGGCCACCATGAGGACTTCTCTCGGCCATGACTCGTCCCTGCAGAATTCACAACACAAACACCTGAGACTCCTCACTTTATCATAATCCCACCGGTACCCACCACCTATGTACAAACTCCCCATCCATAGTGCCCCAAATAGTAATAATTACCCCATTTGGTGCACAGGTCGTTAGTTTTATAGGGTCCCTCGTAGGTAGATAGCCAGGTAATAGGCCTCCTGTTGGTAGAGGGAGAACTTGAGTGGGGCCACATATGGAGGAAACTTGAGTGGGGCCCCACTCATTTTTCCCTATCTTCCCCTGCGGTGTGGGGCTCATTTAAGGGCCTCCTCTCCCTCATCCGTATGGGGCCCCACATGGCCAGTGAGGGGCCTGGAGTGGGCCACTCACAGTCCCTGGGATTTGTGGCCCCCCAAATCCCAAGGACCTTGATTGGGGCCCCGCAAATCCAAGGGGCCTTCAGTGGGGCCCCCATATACCAGGGGCCTCCAGTGGGGCCCCCAAATCCCTGGGGCCTTCAGGGGGCCTCCATGTCGCAGGGGCCTAGTGGGGCCCCCATATCCAAAGGGCCTTCAGTGGGGCCCCCAAATCCCTATGGCCTTCAGTGGAGGCCCCATATCCCTGGGACCTTCAGTGGGGCCCCCATATCCCTGGGGCCTTCAGGTGGGCCCCCATATCCCTGGGGCTTTCAGGGGGGCCTCCATATCCCTGGGGCCTTCAGGGGGGCCCCCATATCCATGGAGCCTTCAGGGGGGCCCTACAGGACTTGGAAGTGGCCTGTCATAAAAATAGGGGCCCATGCTGCAAGTAAAGTTTAACAGTATAGCTTTACATTCCATAGATAATTGTCCTTACTTCTGCATCAGCTTCTGCACAGACAGAGCAGTCGGCCCCCCCTCCTCCCTCTGGCTGCCTGCAGATCAGTGACGCCCTCCCGGAGCACATAGAGCCAAAGCCTCTATTGCGGAGCAGAGAGTGAGTGCTCCCTGCTCTGCAATAGAACTCCCGAAAGGTTGCAGGCAGACACGCGATCTTCCGGAGTCTCCGGCACAGGCAGCGTGCGATGTCATCACGCTGCCTGCGCGGCCTGATGACATCACCAGCCTGTGCCCGAAGACCGAGGGCGAGGTAAGCCTTGGAGCAGCGGGTGAGCGAAGTGAGTATTTGTATTTGTTATTTTTTTAATAAGCCTTGCCTATATCTGCCTATGGGGGACATACCTGCCTATATCTGCCTATGGGCACATACCTGCCTATACCTACCTATGGGGGACATACCTGCCTATATCTGCCTATGGGGGACATACCTGCCTATATCTGTCTATGGGAGACATACCTGCCTATAGCTACCTATGTAGGACATACCTGCCTATACCTATCTATAGGGGAAATACCTGCCTATATCTGCCTATGGGAGACATACCTGCCTATGGCAACCTATGGGGGACATACCTGCCTATACCTCCCTATGGGGGAAATACCTGACTATATCTGCCTATGGGGGGAATACCTGCCTATAGGTACCTATGGGGGACATACCTGCCTATAGCTACCTATGGGGGACATATCTGCCTATGGGGGACATACCTGCCTATACCTGCTATGGGGGACATGCCTGCCTATACCTGCTATGGGGGACATACCTGCCTATACTTAGCTATGAAGGACATATACCTGCCTATGGGGGACATACCTGCCTATTACCTGCTATGGGGGACATATACCTACCTATGGGGGACATACCTGCCTATACCTGCGATGCGGGGCATATATCTGCCTATACCTGCTATGGGGGACCTATACCTGCCTATGAGGGGATATATACCTGCCTATAGCTGCTATGGGGGACATATACCTGCTAGGGGACATATACCTGCCTATAATCACACACCATACACCATACATGTACTAAATATATTGGTTCCGACTTACATACAAATTCAACTTAAGAACGAACCTACAGTCCCTAACCCGTATGTAACCCGGGGACTGACTGTAGTAACTTTTTTTATTTTTCTATCCATGGACATGAGTGAGGCCACTTTTTTTGCCAGTATGAAGTTTTTATCGGTACCTTTTTGGAATATATGCAACTTTGTTTTTAAAACACTTTTAATTCCATTTTTTGAGGATGCAAAATGACTAAAATAAATGCAGTTTTGCTTTTGGGTAGTGTATTCTACAGTGTTCATCCTACAGGATAATCAATGTTATATTTAAAAGAATAAACTTTTGCTGAAGAAACTATGCTAATTATGTTTAACTATTTTTTAATAATTCTTTTATTTGTAAAATGGCAAAAGGGGGTTGTCAATATATTTTTTATATCTGTTTTTTTGTTTTGTTTTTTTACTTTTAGTTCCCTTAGGTAATGTGACTAGTAGGGAGTGTGATAATTTATAGATTGTTCTGCATTAGCAATATATTACAGAACATATATTATAGAGCATATAATAAGGGCAACCCTATTAGTAAATAATAGTTAAATGCCATGAATAGGAGCCGCTAGACCCTAGACTGCCATGATATCTGGTTAGCACAGAGGCTGATAGGGCAAAGTAATGGTACTCAGCACTGTTTCATAATCACTTACTGTAGATGCCACAGATGTGTTTACTGTGACAATTAAGGGGTCAAAGGGTCAGGTTCTGAATTATGTCCAATCCCAGCAGGTCCCTGATGTAACAAACATCAGCTACTTGCTGTACATGGAGAGGCTTAGCGAGTGAGCCTGCTCCATACCCCTTTACTGACGCCATGTTGTCAATATATGCAAAGTGTCATTAAAGAGTTATGCGGTGCAAAAAGTTGGGCTGCTTTACATTAAAAAGAAAAGCAAACTTGCACACATTCACTTTAAGGCGCTACACATTGCTTACTGCCTCAGCATTGCATTGAAAAATAAACAGCACTTTCAGTCTCAGTTTTAATATCTAGCAATTGATAGCTATGCAATTCCTTCTGTCATCAAAAACATGCCTCTAATCTGCTCGACAGCCTTTATCTAACACGTCGGCTTTGAATGCCAGCCTGACATTCCTTATTAGCAAGTGTAGTCGCACACAACAAAGGACATCAAAAAAATGGCCGCAGCTGCATACAATTAACTATTGTACTGAAAGAAAATGACTATTATTGGCAGTCATATCATGCCACCATTAGAAGTCATAGCTACAGCAGGCTCACATGTAATACCTTGTACATGTGTACCTTGAATTAATGGCCATGGATTTATCACCTTTCACCAATTAGTTTATGGGAATGCCTTAGTCCCCCTTCCTCCTTCTCCTGGGAACTGTACAGCTACAGACACAACACAATCATTTTGTCATTAATTGCCAGCAGCACTTTAAGTAAATAGCCCTACATTTATTGCGAGTAATTCACTATTGACTTTTTGGTGTATTACTGAATTGACACATATGGTACAATTCCCCGAAGGCTTGTTATAGCTCAGATTATTACTGTAGCCATTAATACTTAAATTCGCATTTTGCAAGACTAGAAGCAATAGAGTGCTTTAGACCTGGTCAGTTCACTATTAAGTTGCAGTAATCATGTTGTGGTTTTCAGATCATCTGGCAGGAGACAAAGACAATAGCACAAGGCTGGATGTAAGAGGATATAGAGTGTCAATATAATATTGTGTTATTATAACATTATATTATTATTATGTTAGAAAATAAATCTATGCAGATCGCATTGTCCCACCGGACTGGATTTGTACACAGCTCTCAGTCAAAAATTATGAATGGTGGACGTGTGTCCACTGCAGTTGATGCACCAGGCAGAGGCAGCTATTGGCAGTCAAGAGAAAAAAACTAGGGAGAGCTACCACTTTAGCTTTCAGCATGCTCAAAAGTGGGGTGTGTATGCTTTGTTTGAACTGCATATCATGTGACTCAGCAGGCTGACATCACCATGCCTTTCCCCACAGTCAAAGAAAGGTCTGTTTATGTAAAGAGCTGTGAGTAGTTATGTAATGTAGTACACTGAAAATTATATGTATTCTGTATTGCCATTAAACCATTTCTTAGATTGTGAGTCTACAATTCCTGTAGCTCAGAATACCACCCCCCTTTGGGAATGGAATGTGTAGCCTGTGATTGTGAAACTTCACAGAAAGTCATTTTGGACAAGTATATTACCCCGTGTGGTTACAACCCAGTGCATATCTGATAAGCACTAAATTAATGACAATTTTACGACTCGTAACATATACAATCCCCATCCAGTAAAGTCCAACAGATGTGGCCTATGAACCCCCCAACCATAAACGATTAGGCACAACAGTGCAGAGGTCATTGATCTGTCCACAGCAGAAGCGCAGTCCGTGATTGCCATCTCGTGGGGATAGTAAGCAACAACCCTTATTAGACATCAAGTGTCCACCCACCTCATTATATTTTCAGCCAGTAAAAGAGCAGCCGAAATTATGAGAGAGGAGGGGAAACCTGGACAGAGATTTGGGCCTATAAAACACATGGCCAGACTCAAATCTGTGTTCATAGCCTGGGGTTAAATTTCTGATTGAGCTGTGTTCCATCTCCATTTATCCATGGCCCTTGGATCTGAAAGCTGACGCATTTGTAAGTGTGAAATATTTCTAAGCTTTTCTCCCTTTTATTTTGTAACTGTTTGATGCGTATGTCATAGTCATTGTTATTTTATTTTGTTTATGTAAGCACTGTAAATCGTTCAATATTAAAGTTACCATTAATACGTTAATTCTTGTCGCTGCACGGATCCATAACCTTGAAGAAGTGTATTTTTTTTTTAACCCTGTAGCTGCTGGAGAGCAGTGAGGTGAACTGGTAAGCGTTTTGAAGTGTTTGAAAGTATTTTTGCATCAGAGTCCTTCCCGCTGATTTTTTTTTTTTTGAGTATTGAAGGAAGGTGGTGGCAGCGGATAACTTGGGGTGCTGGAACTGTCTTGGGGTGCGATTTATGCTTGATTCGCTACCTGATTGAGAGGTGAGCGCAAGTGGAAATAAATCGACTCCATTACAGTGGCCCCCAGTCACGTACTGGTGAGTGTGTACGTGACAAGTTACAACATAGCAGAGTGGTTAGTACTTCTGTCTTCCAACCTAGGAGCCCTTGGTTCAAATCTCTGCAGGAGCCAAACATATAGATTTTTTATTTGGCTCAGTGCACATAACTGATTGAGGTTTATTTTTCTTCTTTTTATTTATGTGCACTGTTTGACTAATTACTAAGGAGTACAGAGGAAAGGAGTAGAATGACAGCACCTGGGGTCAAACACTCGCTCAGCAGGGAGTTTGTGTGTGTGACTACTAAGCAGGGAAGAGACTGATAATAGTTACCTGAGAGGAGAGGTCATATCTGTGCATGTGCAGCAAGATTGAAGCGCTCTCGTCCCTGGTTGTATCTGTCAGGGCTAGGTGGCGCTCAGCCTGCAGGGAACAACAGTCTGCAGCAACTGAATTGCGACCCCAACCTGATACACATTCTGCTGAAAGCTGTGTCAGTGACAGAGGCCCATCCACTCCGGACAGGGGGCATGTCGCACCAGCCAATGGGAGGACCGGGAGGCCACTCAAATCAGCTACTGGGGCATTACCCGGGGATCACATTTAAACTCCCTGCAGGTTGAGCGCTGCAATATTCTCCTGGCTGCCTTATTACCTGTGCTTTGTTTGTTTGTTTGCTTGCTTATCCGTGTACCAGACCTCTGCTTGTTTCCTGACCCTGTCTTACGCTCTGATTTTGTACTTTGCTCTTGTTCGTGTTTTTTTTAACCCCTGGCTTGTTTTCTAACTTCTCTCTCACTTTCTGGTTATTGACTTGACGTTACTGACCTGTTATCGACCCGGACTGTCTGACTCTTCTTCTTCCTGACGGCCCCAGCACTCTGCCACCCAGTTGGTGGCTGCCGCTTAGGACAGCACATCAAGTAGGCAAGGACAGTAGGCTGGGTTCCAGTTAGGGCTCACTGTATCTCCCTTGACGTGACAGTATCCCTTTTAGAATAGCTGTACACTTTGGATCACTAAAGTAGCAGCTAAAACAAAAATGGTACAGAATTTTTAATAAAGATGAATGGTGAAAATGTTTATTATTTAATTTGCAAGCTTCCCACTTCAATTTTAATTTGTGGCAAAACCCCTTTAAGAATTGTTTTCCTGAAAAATAGGACATTTAAACCTTAAAGGGGTTGTTCCACTTTTTGAGGTAAGATCATGCACTGCCTGAGGAAGCAGTCAAGCTGACTGTGAAATGCATAGCCTTGATTTAATATTTAAATAAACTAATGGAAAAATAGTTAGTTTATAGTGAGTATTTTAAACCGTAATACTTCTATGTTACACTACTAAGGAAGCGCTACTAGGACCCCCGAGGAAATCTTATATTTAGTAAGTTTCCGTTCCTATACGTACATCATAGAGAAGGAACTTCTCCTCATCGATGATTACAAATAGAAAGCCAGCTCACCTATTAGTTAACAGAGACACAGAATTAATCAGCCAGTGCAAATAAATACCCAAAAAAATCCAGGTTCCATAAATACTATAAATGTCATCTCTTTTGTGTACTCGATTGGTCATTGATTTTGAATAAAGACTGCTATTTTTTATGGAACCTGGATTTTTTTTCTTTTGTTTTTTGCTCTTCTGTTCAGGACTCACCTCTAAAAATGGATTAATACAATAATAATAATAATAATAATAATAATCTTTATTTATATAGCACCAACAAATTTCGCAGCACTTTACAATGTAGAGGGTATAATTACAGACAAAAGACAGACACTACACAGTGAAAGCTACCTACAGATGAGACACAATCTATGAGGATCCTGGGGGAGACAACAGGGGAGAAGTGCTGAATTTACAATGGTCCAGCCTTATTTCATAAATAAGGGGTGGTTTACATAAATAAATTTGGGGGAATCCCGCCCCCCTGGGGCTGTAATCTATATTTTTAAAAAAGGCCCGGGAGTGGGCCCCCTATAGGGGGAGTGACAGAAAAGTGTGTGATAGAAGGGGTTTGGGTTAGCAATTAGTTTGGGTTTTTGGGAGGCCTACCTAAGGGGAAGGGTGTATTTTCGGACACTCTTTTTAAAAAAATGCGAAAGGGTGGGGTTGTGCCTGATGGACGTTTGGGGCTGTTCCAAAAACGGGGGGCAGCACTTTCAAAATCCCTTTAAGACGGGCATGGGGGGTTTGGGTTTATTTTTGGTCTGTTGTTTTTAGTCCGTAGCTGTGCGGAGGGGGGCAGGGTGGTAGGGCAGAGATGAGGGGGGAGATGTAGGGGGGGTTGCAAAAAGCTTTGGAAGCTTTTTGGGGGGGAAATTTAAATAGTTTATGCTGTATTTTTGTAATTTTTTTAGCAACCAGTGCAGAGGGCTGGAAAACAGGGAAAAGGCGAGTATAGCGGTGTAAGAAAAAAAAGCCCCGGCTGCTGCATTTAGGGGCAGATTGGAGAGGGGAGAGTTTGCAGAGTGGGAGAAAAAAGAAAAAAAGCCAAAAGGGAAAATTTAAAAAGTTAATCAAAGAAAAAAAAAAAAGAGAATGCCCCCCCCCCCCCCAAATTTTAAAAGAAGCAACAATTGAGGGTTTAAATTGAGTTTTTTTTTCCATAAAGTTTTTAAAAAAACCCCGGGGAATTTTTTGGTGGTTGTTCTGGGTGCCCCGGTTTTAACCCCAAAAAAGGGCCCCCTTTTCCAAAGGTTGGAAAAAATTAAAGGGGGTTTAAAATTTTTTAGAATTTAGAGTTTCTAGAATTTTAACCCCAAGACAAAAACCGGGGGGGTCCCATTTTCTTTAAAGGTGGGGGGTTTTAGGGGTTTGGTGGGGGGCCAAATTTAACCTTTTAGGAGGGGAAATAAGAAGGGTGGGGGGTTGGTTAGTAGGGAAAAGGGAAAAAAAAAAACAAAAAAGGTTCCCTTTTTATTTTAAAAAGGTTTTTTTTTTTTTTGGAAAAATAGAGAAAAACACCTTTAATTCAAAAGACAAGGGGGGACCCCACTTTTTACAATTTTTCTTTTTTCCCGTTTTGGGGTTAGCCCGGGAAAGGGAAAATTCCGTGAGTCTCGGGAATAAAAGGTTAATTTTTATTTGGTTTTTCATCAGCATAGGATGGGTTAAAAATGGAAGCCAAATTTCTCTTTAAAAGGTTTTGGCCCCCAATGGGGGGGCTTTTTTTGGGAAATTTAGAGGAAGGAATGGGAACCCAGAGGGGGAAAAAACCCCTGGGGGGGCCCAACAAGCCAATTTTTAGGGGAGGGAAGGGGAAATTAGAAACTTTTTTCCCCCAAATGGGGGCCGACCCAACTTTAAGGAAGCGGTGAAGAAGAGGTTAGCATAGGGAACCAAGACGGGGAAAACGGGGTGTCGGGGGAAACTTCATGGATGGGCCACAATTGGGAAAAGGAATGGGCAATTTTCCTTTTAGGATTGAATGGTTTTTAAAAGAGGGGGGTAACGGGAGAAAAAATTTTAATTTCAAAAAGAGTAAAATTTAACCCTGGGGAGATTTTTTGGGGAGTGTGGAGACCTTTGAAATCTTTACCACCTTTTAGGCCCCCTTTCTGGGTAGTTTATGGTGTGGGCAAGACCTGGGTTGGTTGGGCAGAAGTGAAAAAAGGGGTTTGCCCCGGGAAAAAGGGAAAAAAAAGGTAAAAATAGACCAAGCGGTTTCCAAAGGGGGGGGTTTATTAAAAAGAAGGGGCCCAGATTAGAAGAAAATTACCCTTTTTGGTCGGTTTTAAAAAAATTAAGCGCGGGGAAGGGAGGGGGTCTGGGAGGGGCTTTTTTTTTAAAAAAAATTTTTAAGGGGGTTGGATTTTGGGGAGGGGGGCCCCCGGGGTTTAAAGGAGGGGGTGGGAAGATTCCCAGTGGAAAAAAAGGGGGAGGTTGAAAGATTTGCTTTTAGGGAAGGTGGATGTTTTTAAAGGGTTTCTTTTTTTAAAAAAAGGGGGTTTTTTCCTTGGGAAGGGAAAAGATTTTGGGTTAACGGTTGGGAAGGGTTTGGGGTTTCCCCTAAAAGGAAGGTGGTGGGGCGATCAGAAGGGGAAAGGGCCCCGGGACACCCCTTCTGTAATTTGGGTCAAGTGTTTTGGGGCCCACCCCCCCAAAGGTTATGGGAGCCTGGTAGGGATTTCCCTTTTTTTGGGTTTTGGTTGGAAAAAGGTTAATGCCCCGGGGATTTGGGAATTTTTTCCCTTTGTTAAAAAATGGTTTTTAAAGCGGGGCTTTCAAACTTGTAAAAAAAGGTTTTAAGGGGGGGGGGCCCTTACCCTTTAAATTGCCTGAGGAAAGGGGAAAATTGGGTAGGGGCTGAAAAGGCCAATTTTTGGGGGGAAAATTTTGTGGAAATTTTGGGGAGGGGGTGTGGGTTTTTAAATTTTTAAAAAAAATTTTTTGGCCATAGAGTTGAAAAGGGCCCGTTTTTGGATAAGTTGGTTTAGCCTTTAAAATTTAAATTTTGTGGGAAAAGAAAAAAGGTCTTTAAAGGTTGCTTTAAATTTCTCCCAGGACAAAATTTCTTCCCCTTACAACAAAAAGGAAAAATTCCTTGGCAGGGTTTTTTTGGGAAAGAAGTCCCCCAGAGGAGTTTTTGCTTTGGGTGGGGTTTTGGCCTTCCGTGGAAATTTGGTGGTGCCAAAGGGGTGGTGGAAAAAATTGGGGGGTGCAAACTTTTCTGGGTTTTTGGGGCGGTTTTTGTTTTTCAAAATTTAAAATTTAAACAACCAAAAAAGGGCGGGGCCCTTGGGGGAGAAGGGGAAGGGAAGGGTTGGGGCTTTGGGCCAAGGGGTTGAAAGGGACCCGTTAATGGTGTTCCCGGTTTAGTATAATTTTCCCCCTAAAGTTTTTTTAAGGGGTTAATGGAAATGGGGAAAAACCCCCGGAAAATTTGGATTTTTTCTTTTTCAAAGGTAAAGGGGTATGAACGGGGGGAAATTTGGGGGGGGTGTTTCCAGAGAGGGCCCGGGGAAAATTTTTATAGTTTTAAAAAAGAAGGTTATGATCGGGGGGAGAGCATAAAAAAGAATTTGTGAGGTTAGAAATTTATGGGAGAGACAGGGAAAACCGATCAAAGGGGGGTTCCCTCCTTGTGGAGTGGGAGTGTCTTTTTTAAACTGCGAGAAGCCAAGAGAGAGGTAGTGAAAGGAAATTTAGAGGGCCCAAGGAGACTTTGGGTTTATTCAATTTGGGGGGGGGGGTTTTAAAAAAACCCCTGATGAGGTGGGTATTTCAAATAGGGGAAAAAAAATAAGGGAGCCAAAGGGGCCCAAAAAAATCCAGAAATTTTAAAAATTGGGCCCTGCGGGACCGGGGGGTCCCGTTTTCCAAAAACCACCCACTCGGGGTTGGGGAAAATTTGGGTGGAAAGTTTTGGGGTGTGGGGCCTCAAAAAAAAAGGGAAAATGGGGGGAGGATTTACAGGAGGGAAGGAAATGGTAAGTGCGGGGGGAGAGAGAAGTATGCCCAAAAATCCTCCCCCCGGCCCCGGGTTTTCATGGGCTGGGGGGGGTGGGTGAAGGTAGTCCACCTTTGGGAGAGTGTTTGGATGTTAAAAAACTGCTGATGGCTCTTTCTGTGAAAGTTTGGGGGAAATTGCAATGTTTCAGACTTGTATAGTGTTGATAGGAATGTTAGTTTAATTTGTATGGTGTACAGTTAAAGGAAAGGCGGTTTTAAATTTTGTGTAATTTTGCTTTTTTTTTGCTTTATTAAAATTAGAGGGTAGAAAAATGACAGGGATGTTTAGTTTAAAAAATTTTTAGTGTGGGGAAAGGGTTGAGGTTGATAATGGGAAAATTCCCCCCTTTCCCCCGTTTGTCTCCTGGGGAACAGGAGTTTTAACCCCCTCCCGCCAAAAGGGAGCTGGGGTCTTGAGAAAAGGGAGAAAGGAAAGGAAAGGTTTGCACCAAACTGGGGGGACCCTTAAATAGTGAGACCTGTAGGAGTTTTAGGGTTGTTTTGGGGGGGCTGCCAAAAGTCTGCAGTAAGGAGAGATGCCAGGGAATCTCATTTTCCTGGCTAGGGCTTTAGGGGCGGGAGATTCCTATGGAAAAAGGGGGAAAAGGGGGCCCGCTTTAGAGGGGAACTAAATCTTGTATTTAGTTAAAAGGGAAGTTCACCCGCAAAAGAAGCCGGTAGTCCGGGGAGCAGAGCTTCGCCTTCCCGCCGGGGGACTTGGTGAGGCCCGGTGAAGGAGGTAAATTTTTTCGGCAGTGAGGAGTAGCCCCCCGTGTGTGTGGTGAGGAAGAAGAGGGGGGTGGCCATTACAAAGGGGCCCAAAAGGGTTTTGCCGGAGAAATTTCCCGTCGGAGTTTAGAAACCAAGCGCCCCGAAAAAATGGGGTAGCTCCGCCCTGGGGAGGCGTAAAAAGTTTTTGGAGAGCAAACCCGGGAAAAAAACGGGAGGTGCTGAAGAAGATAATCCCGAGTGTGCAGAGGGGGACAAGGGTTTTCTGAGGTTTTTGGGGGGACAAGCTGCATGTTTTGTACCTGAGTATTGGGCAAAAGAAGGGTAGCAAACCAAAACAGAGCCTAGCCCAACCCCAAAAAAGAAAGGCTCCGCCCCGAACCCATCAACCCCCGGGGGGGGGGGGAGGAGAGGATGGGCTGCAGCGGGGCCCCCCGGCCCCCGGCGGAACCGAACAAAAGAGGGAAAGCGCCTGTATCGAAAGACTGGGGAGCGCAAAATTGGAACTGGAAAGGGCCAGGCCCCCCAGTTCATGAAATGGGCATGGTGTGGTGGTTTTGTGGGTGGCCAGGGGAAGGACCACCGGAAAAGGTCATCGGTTTGACCGGGGTGCAGGGCCCTTTTGGGTTTCCCCCCTTCCCCTTTCAGGATGGGGCCCGGGGGCCCGGGGGTTTGTAAAAACGGAGGGGGCCCCGTGAGGCGGTTTTTTGAGCCCCCAACGGTTTTTCACAGCTTTTTTAACCCAGGAGAGTGGGTGAGTTCCGCAAAGTGCCGGGGTCCTAAGGGCCCCTTTGGGCTGCCGGGGGTGGAACGCCTTCCCCCGAAACCCTATTCTTCTTTTTAATGGGGAACTGGGGGCGAGGGGGGTGGGAGGGGGACGTCCCCGGGGGGAATGTTTTGGAAACCGGGGGAGTTTCTTTATGCCCGGCCGGACAGGGCGCGGTAGAGGGACATTCGGGAGTGGTCTTCCCGGGCCGGGAGACCACCTTTACTGTCCCGCCCCCTGTGTCCGTGGGGGGGCAGCCCCCTTGGTGGGTCGTGGCCGGGGGGCGGCAGGAGGGGACACCTTCCCCCACAGGACAGAGAGGGGACCCCGAAATCCCAGCGCGGAGCGCCTTCTTTGGGCCCATGAGCTGCTGATGAGGGTCCTAAAAGGGGCTAGTGGGGACCCGGGGGCCCCCCCCGAGCAAAAGGAAATTGGGGCGGCTGTTTGGAGAAAGGAGGGGGGCCCCTACGGAAAACCTGAGTTGCTTTTGGGTTTCCGGTGTGTTGCACCAAATTACGGGGGGGGGGAATTCACTTTTGTGTTCATTTGGGGCCAAGGGCCGTGTTAAAGTTGAGGACGCTGAAAAATTACCCTTTTGGGTTTTCCCCTGCAGAGGGGGGTTTTGGTTTAAAATGTTTATGGGGTTTTAAGGACTTTTGGGCTGGGAAACAGGATGCTGAACCTTACCCCCGGCGGTTTATAATATTGTGTTATCATGCCAAGTATTTTTGTTTAATTTCACCCTGTAAAAAAAATGTTATTTTTATGGTGAAAAGTGGGGTGTGTTTTGTTAAAAGTTGGAAACCGGGGGACGTTTTTTTAAAAAAAGAGCGGGGGGGATGTTGGGTGTGCAAAGTTTCTGAAGTTTTTTCTGGAAAAGTTGGGTAAATTTTCAAGTACAGACCCTTTGATATAGGGGTGGGTGGGAAAGTTGGTTTTAAAAAGCTCATGGTGTTTCCAGTAAGAGGTTAATTTTCATTTTAATATAGAGATAGAAGTGACGGGATTTCAAGTTTTTCATTTCTAGGGGGTAAGTTTGGGTTGTTAAAGAAAATTCCTTTCCCCCGTTTAGTCTGCCTGGGAAAAGGGTTAAACCCCCCAGCCTTTGGGGCTGAGTTTTTGAGAAGGGGGAAAGGGGGGGGGGGTAGCTGCCCGCAGGGGGGACCCTTAAATTTGTGGAACCCGTAGGAGTTTTAGGGTTTGTTTTGCTGGCTGCCAGAGTCTTCAGTTTTAAAGGGGAAGAAGCGTAGCCTCATTGTCCCGGCTTGGACATGAGGGGGGGCCGATTCCCTTTTGGGAAGGAAGGAGGCCCGCTGAGAGGAAAAACCACTTGTATATATTTTAAAAGTGAAGTTCACAGCAAAAAAAGCCCGGGAAAATCCCGGTAGCAGGTTTGCCTCCACGGGGGGACGAAAGGGGAGTCAGGGGTTTAAGAGAGGCCATTGTTGCCGGGGAGGGGGGAGTTGCCCCCCCCTTTTTTCTGTGTGGGAAGTAGAGATGGGGGCCCAATTTCTCAAAAATTTGATTCCCGGGCCCCTTTTGACGAATTTTCCGACCAAAAAATTTGTTTTTGTTCCGAATTACTTTGGCACGATTTGCGTTTTAAAAAACAGCTTTTTTCCAGGGTGCACAGAACCTGCAGGGTGCTGTGTAGAAACGTGTGCCATGCATAAATATAGCAGAAGGGAGCATTTTTGGAAGTGAGGTCGATATCAATGTTGTGTTTTAATACGACACGCAGATGACTGCCAGCCCGCTTTACGCAATGCTGCGTTCACGATAAAATTCCCTGGCACTTAGAGGGCAAAACTGGACCAAACACAAACTTGAAGCTGGGAAATGTAGGCCTGATAAAGTCATAGCAAGCGAAAGCTGAAAAAAGCAAGCTGTATATGCGGGAAACAGCGGGGTGGGTTGCAAACAGTATTAGATACAATTGATTGTGTCATTTTAACTAGCAGGCAGCCACAGAACCATGAGGTCAGGGCATGGCACACCTGACATTCTGGAGAGATGGCAAGAACGCCGATAGCACCCCGCAACAAGCTAGGCAACAATTACAGATGAGACGAGGTCACAGGCGGCAGCATTATTAAGGTCAGGCAGTTGCACAATGACACTCTGGAGGTGGCAAAACAGGAGTAATCCACAGAAGATGTGCACAATGAACATGAGGAGCGAAAGGTCACGGCGGCAGCAGCATGAAGGTCAGGCAGTGGAACACAATGACTTCTGGAGGGTAGCAAAAACAGTATTAAGCGAGAGCCACAGAGTGGCACCAATCACACAGTCTATCCGAACTGAGCTCAACGCCACCAGAACACTGCTACGACTCTCACTGGACTTATTGCGCTTTGTCCAACGCTGAGCGCCTCCGACTATGATGGCGATGCACAAAGAGCAGTGCCACAACCTAGACATCTTAGGCCTTCGAGCTATAGCGTCACCCAAACGAGAGTATGCCTGCACGGCCACCACTGACAGTCTGCGTCCACTGCTCCACGTCGTGAGGAGGCACACGGCGGCAGCAGTATGACGGGTCCAGGCACAGTAGGCACATTCTCTTAGCAATGTGAAGCGAGCTCTACGAACTAGCAGGACACGTACCGAACGCCGACTAGACATAGTAGGCACACTGCGAGCGTGCGCGAGAGCTTTAGCTGTCAACGTCCAGGCCGCGAAGCCCGGAGGAGCAAGCAGCCAATGAGGTCAGGCAGCTTGGAAAGCAGGGGGGTATGGGAGAGAGTGCGGCCTGTGTGGAGGACATGGCAGCAGCCACTGCTGGGGGGGGGGTGGGGGGCGGGGGGGGAGTGGGGCGGCGAGTGGATGGTCAATGTCAAGTGGCACAATGACACATTGTGGATTGTCACGCAACAGCAAAAGCAGCAGCCACATGAGGTCATAAGAGTGGTGCAAATGAATCAGAGTGTTGAGGTGGAGGTGCAAATACCAGACCCTGGTAAAAGATGCGTGGTAGGCCAGAGGAGAAACTGGCAGCTGTGTGGCATCAGTGGGTGGCGCACACAGATAATATGGGTCGTGTGAGGAGCTCGAGTCACAGAGCTGTAGCTTTGAACTAACCCAAGACACTGACAACCCTAAGGCATTGTTTCGTGAGAAATCCTGCTGATCCACGCCTGATTCATCTTGACAAAGGTCAGTCGATTCCAAACATTTTTCCGTGGACAAGCGGGTTCTTATTGGGGTAACCAGGCCCCACCGCTGGCACTGACACCACGCTCTGATGCCACCACTACTGCCGGGTAGACAGCTTCTCCCATCTGCAAACGCTCGGCAAGTTTGCCGGCCACACACACCAGTTTATATGGGCAGCACCAGGGTAGTCCAGCGGATCTTCTCAACTGGGTGGCAGATGTGCGTGTCGGCAAGAAGGCCACATAGAACCTGTGGTCAAGGACTGCCCAGGTGCCTGCAGCTGCTGGCTGCTCGCTTGGCGACTAGCCCTCTCACTAGGCGGGTGAAGGAAGCTGCTCATACAGTGACTCCAGACTTAGGGTTAGCACCTGATGAGCGGCTGTGTACTTGGCTCCTACCCCCCCACCTTCCCCCAGCCAGCCCCGCGGCAGTAGTACGTGAGCGCTCAGGAACCCCCAGGACAGAACTGTCAGAGGAGGCGTACGATGCCGCGCGCGCGTAGGCGCGCAGCGAGGACCAACTGATTACAGAGGATTTCCCTATAGAATTTGAGTGTTGAGCGCGAGTCCCTCTCAATAGCTGGGAAAAAGGCTCCCATTTGGAGCCGGTAGCGCGTGATGAGCCAATAGGGTGGTATAGCGCAGAAGTCATACCCTCCTGCCGGATGCGAGCGACTATTCGGCTTCACGACCAAGCAAATAAGCAAGGCTGGCGTGCGCATCTGCACAAGTACTCCGAGGGCTCCCTGCCTCCATTTCCACTGAGCGAACTGCCGACGGTGCTTGGGGTCACCTGCCCTCGTCTTCCTCATCTCCATCCACTCCTCCAGCTGCTCCTGACTCCTCCTCTCTTGTCACCTGGGTAGAAAAATCACGACACTTCACCAACACATGCCTCTCTGCTCCCATTGTCCATCCTCCTCCATTTCAGTCCCCACCGGACTCATCTGGCCACGAGATTGTAGTACGCCACTGCCCAAGGAGCGCCCCTGCCCAGACAGATTTTTTCAGCATCTGTTCCATGACATGAGCAGTGGAAATGAGTACGTTATTCATCCCGTAGGTTCCTGGGCGACTGACAAAGTATCGTTCGCCTCCTCGAATGGCCACAACAACGTGCAGGATGTCCACAAAGAAGCTGCCACTGCTGACATCAAAGTACACAGGGGAGTACTTCTGTCTGCCCTGGATCATCAAAAAATCGTTAATGGCCTTTGTTCTGTTCATACATCCGGTCCCATCATGTGCAGGCTGAATTCCAGCGGGTGGGGAAACATCGCATATCAGGAGTGTGTTGGGGAGGGCCGTTCTGCCGCTGCAACTCGAGGAAGGGTGTTTCGGCTTTGTACGAATGGATAAGTGCATGCACAGTTTCCTTGCCATTTGTCAGAATGTTCTGAAGAACGGTGGAAACTTCAGTAACCTTTTCACAACCAGAATGAACACGTCGCCATGCAGGCGCATGGACCATCATCCCTGCCTCGGTGCGAGCGCGAGACACCATGTTCCTCCCATTGTCCGCACCACCATGGTTCCGATTATGCAGTTGGCCGGAGAAAGACACACAACAACGATTTCTGCTGCATGGACTAGGAGATCAGTTCCCTCCCTGTGTGACAACTTTATCGTCGCACGAGGCAAGCCAGCTGGTAGAACTGCGTGACAACCCCAACCGCTGTGCCTTACGACATGTGGTATGAGGATGCATGTACTTGTGGAGGCCTGAGATGGTGGTGGTGGTCGGTGTAGGATGAGGAGGCGGACATTGCGCCAGGTTGCAAGCGCAGTTTGACAATGTGGAGGGAGACAGCGGCGTCTCCTGTCCAAGTTGTTGGTGTGCCTGGGCTGAAGCACATTCAACCCAGTGGGCCGTAAAGGACATGTCCTGGCCCTGACCATATTACAGCTCCATGACGTCGCGCTGGCTAGCCTGTGCACCTGAACAAACCTGATAAGGCCTCAAGGACTGAACCCCTCCTTCTCTTACTACATCTTTATGAAGTGCTGGAGCGCGTGCCTTTTTGCGAAAAAGAAATTACGGCTTGGAACTCCTCCATCGTCGCATCGCACAACCACAAGCATTAAGTTCTCTGAACTTCTCGTGAAATGAAGACTGCAGTACCCAACAACTTGGACAGGAGGCACGGACCCAGCTGCTGCAACTTAGGATGGTTGGACGCATACTGTTGTCTCTTTGCAATCGCCTCGCTGAACGACTGCTGCGCCATGAGTAGCGAGAGTAGCAGATCATCTGGACCGGGAGATGATGTCAAAGAGAAACGAGCTTCCTTCTGCAGAGGTGGTTAGCCTTGAACTGCTGCAATGGCCATGCGTGCCACTGGGAGCTGCTGTCTAGTGCTGTCGGCGCAGATGGGACCACACCACATCTGTGAGCCACGGTTTCTTTCTTCCCAGACACAACCGCGGATGGTGACGCTGCATGTGCTTGACGCAGGGCCGTGGTTGCCAACGTTCGCATCCCTGGCCACGCTTCAACTATCTGCCACGATATTCTACATATACCCATATTTGGTGCTCCTCCGGTTCTTAGCAAAGAACTGCCACACGCACTTTCGGTTTTATAACCGGCCAACAAACGCTCCGCACAGAGATGCCTATCTGCCTGCCGCTGCCCCTAGGGAAGTCCTAGCCCCTGTGCTGCTATTTCTTGGACCTGCGAAGCGGAGATTTTTCCGCCGTGGCCGCTTGCAACCCGACCTCACAACACTGCTTAGCTATCCTGCTGACTTCATGGCCACACACACCACTTGCTAGGCTGCGCTGCTGCCTGACCCGCGCAAGCTGACGCCCTCTTCTCCTGACGATGATGAAGCCCTTGCCTCACCCGGCTACCCAGGTGCTGTCGCTACATCATCATCTATTTGTGTTTCATCATCGCACTTCCTCCTGCTGTCCTCATCACCGGTCTTGGTATGCCGAGGCTGACCATCTCCACAACATGACCACCCATGCCACTCTCCACATCTATACTTTGCCGCCCTACTGCAAGAAGCAGGCGAATATTGGCCCATTCTTCGCTGCCAAAGTACTGCTGACTGCCCTCCTCAAATTGTTCATACCTCGAGATATAGTGTCGCTGAGCCCAGACCACATAGTAGATCTCTGGCTGATGGAACCATATGGACAGAGGGGGCCTGAGGACATGTGAGGCCGCTGCGCCGCTCCCGGGCCATGCCAATCTTAATGGTTGTGTAAGAGGTTCCCCACACGACTCCATTGGCTGGGGTTTGTCAGATGCCATGTGGAGGAAGAAGGATGACCATTCCACCAATCAAGAAACCCTTGGGTTGCTGACAACACACCCCCGCTAATACAGCGTCAGTTGTGGCCTGTCACCGAGTGACCCCTGCTGCGACGTCCCATTGCCTGTGCTGCGACCATGGGCCTGTTGCCAGGAATGTGTTGAAGCCACTGCCCGCACTCGCAGGAGCAGAGCCTGCCACCTCTCTGTCTGACATACTGTTTGTTCTAAAATTGTACAGACACTGTTATGATGATGATATCTGTATATATAAAAAACACCCTAGTTTTTTGACTCCAAATGAACCCAGTAACAATGCCTTGGGTAACCCTTGGATATAAAAGCGCTCCACAAATGGCCAGGAAAAATTTTTAACTTGTACGTGCTTTTAAAAACACTGTTTGTTTTAACTAAATGTAAACACACAAATAGGCTTAATTAACCTTCGGACATGAATTTGCTACCGGAAAAATGTATATATTTTGGCGTGGGAAAATAAGGTTTTATTTTTGTCAGCAACCAGCAAAACAACGCGTAATAACCCCTGATTTAAATTGCGCCAAAGAATTGAGCCGCACAAACTAAGTAGCTTTGTAGCGTGTTACAATTGCGTGTTTTCTACCACACAACAAGAGATACAGTTTAAAATTAACAATCTTTGCTTTGTGCATTAGGCCGTACAGGAAAAATGTATATATTTGGCGTTGAAAAGACGGTTTATTTTTTGTCTAGCCACATCCAGCAAAACAACGCTTAATTAAACCCCCTTTGGATGTAAATTGCGCCAAAGAATGAGCCGCCACAAACTAGTAGCTTGTAAAGCGTGTTTACAATTGCGTGTTTTCTAGGCCACACAACAAGAGATACAGTTTTTACTTAACCTTTGCTTGTGAATTAAGGCTCACAGGAAAAATTTTATCATATATTTTTGGCGTTGAAAAAGACGATTTATTTTTGTCAGCACACCACCCAAACAACCTTAATTAACCGCCTGTGTAAATTCGCGCCAAACAATTGAGCCCCACAAAATAGAGGCTTTGTAGCGTGTTACAATTTGCGGTTTTCCTACCCACACAACAAGAGATACAGAGAGAATTAACCCTTTGCTTGAGAATTAGCCTAGCAGGAAAAATTTATATATTTTGAGGCTATTGAAAAAGACGTTTTATTTTTGTCACACACCCTAGCAAAACACGCTTAATTAACCCCTGGATGTCTAAATTGCGCCAAACAATTGAGCCCCACAAAATTAGTGTGCTATTGAAGCGTGTTACAATTGCGTGTTTTCTACGCCAACACAACAAGAGATAACAGTGGTTTGTAATTAACCTTGCTGTGAATTAGTGCTACAAGGAAAAAGTATATATTTGGCGTTGAAAAAGACGGTTTACAATTTTGACATCACACCAGCAAAACAACGCTTAATAAACCCCTTGGATGTAAACTCGCCAAAATAATTGAGCCCCACAAAATAGTAGCTTTGTTAGCGTGTTACAATTGCGTTGTTTTCTACGCCACACCACATAGATATAACATGTGGTAATTAACCTTTGCTTGTGATTTGGCTACAGGAAAAATTTATATATTTTGGCTTTGAAAAGACGGTTTATTTTGTCCAGCACAGATACGGACCAGCAAAACCGCTTAATTAACCCCTGCTGTAAATTGCGCCAAATGAAGTATGAGCCGCACAAACTAGTAGCTTTATAGCGTGTTACAATTGGTCTGTTTTCTACGCCACACAACAAGAGATACAGTTTGTATTAACCTTTGCTTGTGAATAGGCTAGACAGGAAAAATTTATATATTTTGCGTTGAAAAAGACGTTACTTTCTTGGGTCAGCACACCACAAAACATACGCTTAAATTAACCCCTGGATGAAAATTGCGCCAAGAATTGAGCCGCACAAACTAGTAACTTTGTAGCGTGTTAGAATTGGCGTGTTTTCCTACGCCACACAACAAGAAGATACAGTGTAATCAACTTTGCTTGTGACATTTAGGCTACAGGAAAAATTTATATATATTTTGGGCGTTGAAAAAAGGCCACGGTTTAAAATTTTGTCAGCACACCAGCGGCAAACAACGCTTAACCGGGCTTGTTATATTAATTGGTGTTATCGGTATAATTTCCCTGGATGTAAATTTGCGCCAAAGAATTTGAGCCGCACAAACAGTACTTTGTATCGGTTACAATTAGCGAGTTTTGGTACTGCCACACAAACAGATAGAATACAGTTGTAATTAACCTTTGCTTGTGAATTCAGGCTGACAGGAAGAAATGTTCATATATTTTGGCGTGAAAATGACGTTTCTTCTGGGGTCAGTCATACACAGCAAAACAATGCATAATTAACTTCCCTGGATGTAAATTGGCTGTCAATAAAGTTGAGCGCCAAAAATGAAGTGGTATTTGTATTGAAAAACGCTGTTTCTTAAATATACAACAGGAACTGGCTTAGTTCCGCACTGATATTGAAGTGTATATGCAGCTGCAGTGGTCTGCACTGAATCAGCGGAGATACCAATATTACGTCCTGACCAAAGGGACAAATCACAAGCAAATACCGCTCAACATCTCTAAGCACGATACAACCTCATGTGCGCACAACGCTCTGAGACAAACCCACCACAAGAAATCGCTATATAAAGAAATCACATTCTTCAGTAAGAGCTATCAGCCGCGGCAGCACCTTCCCTGTATCGACCACAGTGAGAGAGTGTCAGCTCCCGGCGTCCCCCAGACTGTAATAGTGCGTGACATCACAGAATTCCCTCCGTCTCTGATTGCTTCACGTCCTGCACTGTCATGCAGGCTATGCCCATTCTTCCCCAGAGTGCTTGCCCCCATGTAGCGCCATGTGCTCGCGAGCCATTTTATCAATCAAAAGCACACTATCGATCACCAAGCCGACATTAACCCCCAAATTTCGACTTCATTTCCAACCGAATTTTTCCTGAAATTCTGAAACGAATTCCCACTTCGTTAGAATCGATTCGCCCATCTCTAGTGGAAGCCACTGAAGACAGGGCCAGGGTAGCCGGTGAGGCTAAGCTAGCGGAGAGAAGACTCCCTCTGTGACACAGCGGGTGCGGCTACTGAAAGCTTGCCAGCCACAAGGACATTGGGTGAACGAGCTGGATGTAGATGAAAGTGCCGTTGCTGGAGAAGCTAAGAAAAGAAGTAAATCAACCGTTCTGGCCTTGCCGGTGAACACGTTTGTTGTGGAGTCATCTTGTATACGCGCCGGGACACCCTCCCCCAAGAGGGCCCACAACGTCCCCTCCCCGCAATCAAAAAGAACCTGTTGGGAGGGCGAATTGGCGCCAAAAGCAGGGCCGGGAAAGCCATTTTGGTTTCCCTAGGGCACATGAGTCCAAAACCCCCCCCCCCCCTCCTCTCCACTGCAAATTTCCCGGAAAAACGGCCTTTTTTTTCCCATGAAAGGGCCGGGTTTTTTTTTCATGCTATGTTTTTAAAAAATAAAAATCACTTCTCATTTTTTTTTGTCACCCGGGAAAACAATTTATGGGTGACAGCAAAAAAAATTAAAAAAGCAACCCTGTTTTTTGTATTTTAGCATGACAAAAACCACCCGGGCTGTATTGTATGGGAAGATGCCCAAAAAAAAAGCACTGGTGTATTATACAAAGATGTTTTTATAATTTCCCCTGGCGCCAGAAGACGGCGAGAAAAGATGAGCTGCTATCGTTCCTATTGCCCTTCCCATTGGGGCCCCCATGAAACCCGGGTTTCAGTGCTTTTAAAAACCAAAAAGCGGGAAAAAATTTCAATTATAATCGTTTTGCAGTTTGGAAAATACGCCCCTTTGGGGATTTCACAAAAGCGTCTTGCCTCTGTATGAACTCTGCTTTTCCCGATACGTCCCCTGGGGCCTTGGGAACCCATCCAGAGACGCATCTAAAAAATTTGCAGTGACTTTTTCACTGCCCCGGGGGAAAGGGAACCGCAGCGGCGTTCGCCATGTGAAGAAACGCCGTGCATGTTTTCCTCGGGCCTGTTTGGGTTTCCCTCTTTCCCGGGTTGCGATCAAAAAAAATTTTCCCAATTATTTATTAGGACATCCAAAAGTACAGCCCCGCTGGGTGAAAGGGGGCTGGACACCTGCCTGGGCAGTCTCCCAATTGCCCCCTCCCCTTAGCACGCTTAACCCCCCGTCTGCTGCACCCTGCCCCGGCCCCCGTCACAAAATGTCCTGCCCGGCCCCTCACTGCAACCCACTTCGCAGCTACAGAGACCACTTTAATGGGAAAGGGGGGGGAAACACTTGCACTGTCTCCTGCACACTTCCCGCTAGCTACAAAAGACAGGTCACCCTTTAAAATTTGGGAAAGGGGGAGAGAGACTACCTGCACTGTCCTCCTGCATACTTCTGCTATTTCACACCAGGTCACTTTTAAAGGAAGGGGGGGGGAGACTAAACCGCCCCTGTCTCCTGCCCCCTTCTGCTTGGGTACACCCGGGCAGGTGCTTTAATGGAAGGGGCAGAGAGGATTACCGCACTGTCTTTTGCCCCCCCTGCTAATACACAAAACAGGGCGCTTTAAAAGGAAGGGGGGAGAAAGACGGGGGCTGGGCCGACTACCTGACCTCCTGGCTGCAAAGAGGGGCACTTTAATGGAAGGGGCGTCTCTGTGACCCCCTTTTAGCTAGCAAAAGGTTTTCAGGAGGGTAGAAGTTGGGTTTATCATCTCTCTAGTCCGGCTCTACCTCCCTGGGCTGCCGCGTGCCCCGGGGAACAACAATCATGAGGTACCTGCTCATCAACCCACAGGAATTCCAAACCAGTCTCCAAGTCAACTTTAGGCTGGGACTAGTTGGGGGTGCAGAAGAGGCGCCCCCACAGCAGAGAGGGGGCGAAAGGGGGGGGGTCCGCTCGCACAGCCAGAGGGGGGCGGGCCGTTTGCCAGCAGCTGGCTGCCACTGCTAAGACTGCGGCGCCGCGGGGGCCAGAGCAGAGGGAGGGAGGGCCGCTGTTTTAAAAAAAAATCTTCGTCAGTCAATCCATAATGAAAGACTGTGGCCCGGGGTGATTTCCGGGGGGCGGGCCCCCCCCCTTGACAGTCCAAAATTTTGGGGCCCCTTTGGGGATCGCCCACCTCTGCCTATACAATGTCCTGGCCCTGGGTGAGAGCGGCAAGGGAAGTGGTGTCAGAGTGCTGGAGCCATGTTTCTGTGAGAGCAGGAGGTTGAGGGAGTGAGAAAGAAACAGGTCATGAACAGCAGTGAGTTTGTTGCCAACAGATCGGGCTTTCACAGAGTACATTTAAAAGGGCAGAAAAAGAAGTGCAGTAAATAGCCGGGAGGTTAGCAGGGTTTCTAGGGAGGCAAAAGGAGGAGGTGGGATGAGCAGTATTAGAAAGGAGGGCCGGGGTTCGGGGAGATGTCTCCTGCAGCAAGAAGCAGGAGAATGAAAACGACAGCAGATGGTTAAAGTGATGTGTATGAGCGGCGCTTGTGTGGGCACTATGCAAGCAGTGATTTGTGTGGTGGTTGAAAAGGGAGAACAGTGTGTGGATGTATACATGGGTGAGGGGAGGAGAGAAGCACTGATGTGGATAGAATTGTCAGGGGCGGAGACTGGATGGTAAAGTAGGAGGGAGATGGCTACAAGGTAGACACCAATAGTAAGCATGGTGAATGAGGTGTGGGGGTGTATAGATCAGGTTTCTCACAAAAAAGTGATCCTCCCCGGCCCCCTTAGGCCCACTTTTGTCCCCTTCCCGTCCTATTTCTCAAAATCACTTACAATCTATAATTTTCAAATCTAGCAATTTCAAATCATGCACTAATATAGATGCACAATTGACCCGACGGTCAGATTGACCTCAGCTCTCTAAGTTATATATACAAGAATTCCAGAGACTGAGCAAGACTCCCTGGAAAGTTATCTACAAGGTATTGGGAATTATAACTGTTTAAAATGTTATGTATGATGCCTTTTATTTCAGGAGATGCCATACTTTGATGTCATCAGGGAGTCAAGTGGGTTTAACATGGGGATCCACATGGACAGACGTGACTGTTGAGTGAGTGATTGTATCTCCACATTGTGTCCATTCCCTGTGCTTGCTTTAAAAGAGCAAGTTCCAACCACATGATTTCTTGTATATTATGTGAATCTGTGAGACTGCTGTCTGGGCCATGGAAGAAAATGAACTGTGTGACTCCCATTGGTGACTGAGACAGGTGGAAAAGAGAGCTGTGGTAGTGGATATTGCCTACCTACATTGATGTGAGTGTGAACTCCTAACATAAGAAAATAGATAACAATTTGAGAGACTGAAAGTGGATAACTGGAGTGAGGCAGCTACCTGGCCAGAGGACTCCTAGTAGGGATGTACAGTACAAATGAAGTGAGTGGTACTAATGCACAATGACGCTATTCTCAAGAACCAAGTGTCAGAGCTATAGACTGTGCACCATCATGTCCATGGCCCAGGGGACAAGTGACTGAGACGGTATAAGATAATTGCAGCATCAGAACCACCAGCCACAGCAAAAATACTACAGTACGTTCTTGCCTTCAGGTAAGAACCACCAATTACTGTACACTTAACCTGTATATCTGTTCCTTGTAACCGCCAAGTTTGAAGTACCTCTTCTGAGTAAAGTGTTCTGCGTTTAAAGGCAACCAGCTGTGAGTGTAACAAAATCTGCAACAAGTGCCGAATTATTGAAGTCAATAAAGTATTGCTAAAATAATCATACTAGCTATTAAATGTATGCACTGTAGATACTTTTAAACATGTGATTTTTTTTCATCAATGATATTTCTTAAAATTGCATACTTATTGCTGTTACTAAAACATGCTGTGGATTTATTTTCCATATGTTAATCCACAGCATATTTGACCCATTTGCATTTACTCTGAATGATACCCAAAAACACCACGTCAGAGGCTCCTTGTTTTATGCCATGGGCAGAACTATAGCCATAGCAGACATAGCAGCTGCTATAGGGCCCAGGGGCTAAGAACATCATATATTTTTGTAGGGTGAAACAAGTTGGTGGCTTTCTGAAGTCTAGCACTGTGGGGGTCTCAAAATATAATTATATATAATATAATATATTTTTATTATTATATTATTTTTATTTTTATATTAATAAAATTTAATTTTCTTATATTGAATTTATTAAAACCGCATATAACCTTTGTTTTATTTACTTTTTCCAAGAATACAGATTATATTTGACCCCTTACTGATTTACTTGCACATTATAATGCTAGTAAGGGAGTATGAAGGGGGATCACTCACTGAGCTCAAACAATACTTAGTAGGTAAAAGCTGATTATTACAGCTGACACCTACTGCTAACTGCCAGGATGGGAGACAGCTGTGCTCCAAAATGGCTGCAGAAAAACCCCTAAATTTCAACCCACAGAAAACAAGCTCTCAACCAGGTCCATAGATTGAAAAACAAAAAGGTTATTGGTCACAGAAAATTATACTGCAGCGAATATTTAAATTTTATCTTTTTTTTTAAATCTAAAATATAAAGAAAACATTTGGTAACACTGATTTGTGCCAGCTGCAGAACACAGATAATATGTCATTTATATGCCATACTGAATTTAGTAATAAACAAAAGTTCCAACCACTTTACCCCTTACCGACAGTGAATTGTCGGTAAGGTCCTATGTAATGGGCTTACTCTCCCAAGTTAAACTACAAAAGGGTCCAGCTGACAACTACTCCCAAATTAGCGGGAAATGGAGCGGTTTCTACCCCTTTCTGTTTTACCCCTTTTTAGAAAAAGGGGTGATTGCACCGTGTAAATCTAAAAAAAAGAGAAATGGTGTTGCGCACCTTTTTCTCCCCGATTTCAGCCCCTCACCCAAAAAGCTTTTTTTTTTCCGTAATGCAGAAGAGTGGGGGCAAGTATCAAACCCCCCCTATGGCCCAAATACCCTAAGAAAAAAAAATTGGGGTAAAATGGCACCATAAAAAGTACCCTCTCGCCCAAAAAAAATAAGCCCCAAATTTTTTAGGGAGGGGAAAAAATTTAAAACCCATTTTATGGCGGGGAAAAAAAATCAAGAGCCAAAAACTTATGACTAGCTGTCAGGAAGGGGTTAAACGAGTTTTTCCCCTTTTTCAGAAATTCATGGTTTACCCCCCCAAAATTTACTTTTCAAATTAAAAAACGGTCCCAAAAGACTAAAATTTTTCCCCCCACCCCCTTAGCCCAAAAAATAGAAGGGGCATTAACATATGAATTAGATGTTATTAATATTACGCGGGGCCCTTGGAGTGGATCCACGGGGAAACCCCCCCCGCGACCAAAGGGTGAAAAAACCACGCCGGGGGAGCGGGGTCAAGGGTGCAACCTTTTTTTCCCACAGACCCCCGCCGCAAATGGGATGGTTTTGTTTGGGGTAGGAGTACACCAGGTCGTTTCCCCTTTTGGGGGATTTTTTTTTGGGGAAAAAAAAAAAACCGCGGGGGCACCGGGAAAGGGCCAGCCCAATGGGTAGTCGGAAAGGCAGAAAAAAGGGGGCAACAGGGAGGAACACCACGGAGAAGAACGACATGGAGGAACAAGACCCCGGGACCGCTAACGTACAAAAACCGAAACTAGCAGGGAGCTGGGAAACCCAACGAGGACCAGCAGGGATCAAGGGGAAGCGCCCCCTTTTTAAATGGGGTCAGGGGAAAAGCCAGCACCCTTTTGCCAGGGGCGCGGGCCCTTTAAAAGTCAAAGAAGTGGCGCTTTCCCGCCCCCTTAAGTGTTTTTGGAGCCAGCCACCCGGCCAGCAGAGGGACGTGAAAGCACAGGAGCGCGGCGGGGTGAGTATATATGCCTGCGGCCCGTGGCATGGACCACGGCACCAGAGGTACCGGGGTAGGAGAGGAGGGGACAGGCGGGTCACTACTGTGCCCGCAGCCCATCTCACGGGCCGCAGCACGGTCCATGACAATTAATTAAAATATAACAATTTCCACACCCTTTATCTATGTCCACCATGTAACACTTGTCCGGCAATCAAGAACTTTTTAAATTTCCCAAAATTAGAAAAAAGTATTTTTTATTTTTGGGGTTTGACCCATTTTTTCCTAAAAACTTTTTTGGGTACAACGTATTCATTCTCATTCAAATTAAATTTTTTTCCCCTTCAAAAAAAATTCCTCAAAAAAACTGAAAGATTTTGATAGTTAAATGGTGCAAAGGGCCCCAGGCAATTTTAGAGGATAAAGTAAAAACTTTTAAAAACCAAAAGTTTTTTGGTTTAAATTTTTGGGATCGCCAAAAAAGGGGGTTCTTTTTTGACTTTTTTCCCCCAAGGGTTTCTCTGAATAAATTTTTGCATTAGTCAAACACTCTGAATTGAGGGTGAAACACTCATCCCCAAACTGATTTTTTAAGCCCCTTGTTTAAATTTTGTGAGATGAAATAAACCTTTTTTATTTATAAAAAAAATTTCCATAAAAAATTTTGCTGAGCAAAAATTTATTGTAAAAACCCTCTGCTGTCCCCAACCCAAAATTAAAACCCGGCGGGAAAGGGGGGAAAGAAAGAGCAAGTTTAGCACTACAATGGCATTTTTAAAAAACATGCACTTAGCACAAAAACATGCAAATTCATGTTTCTAACTGAGCACCACTTACATTTCATAGTGCTGTACCTCTGCCTTTTCCCTTTTTAAAGGATTTTAAACCCCCAAAGCTGTTTTCACAAGCCCAAACGAAGTTTAGATCCCACACTGCCGGGTTTCGGGTTTGGGGATTAATATTTTTTAGCTCCGTAAAACTAGTAAAACGTTACAGTGACTTTAAGTGCAGGAAAATTTAATCTGTATAAATAAACCTACAAAAGCTCCAAAGAGTAAAAACAAGTGATTCCCCAGGGTAAACAATCTAATTTTTTTTAGAGATAAAAATTTGTGCTCCTCTGAAAAAGATGAAATCATTTTTTTGCTCCCCCTGTCTAAATAAAGGAAAGGGAAAATAGGGGATGGTAACCAAAGAGACACTGGTGTACATTTGGGGAGATACAATCTTTTTTATCTCCTGACCATAAAAATTTATCAAAAGAGCAATTTATTTAGCCAAAGTTTTTCATTTCCCTTTCCCATACATTTTTAAAAAGTTTATCATTTTTTTGGCAAAACACCTTTGAGGGGGTTCGCCACGACTTTCTTTCCCTCCTAAATTTTTTTTTTGGGCAAAAATTTTGACAGGACCCTTTTTGGTGCACAATAGGAAACATTTATGAAGTGCTGTAAAACTATAAGTGAGGCAGAGGGGAACAGAAAGGGGGCAAAAGATCAGGGGTTTGCTCAAAACCCCCCTGGAAAATGACCCAGTGCACAGAAGAAACAGAAAGGAAGGGGGCTGTTTTTAATATGGTACATTTTTTTTTAAAATAATTATATTTTACAAAAATTGACTTTAATGCGCAATTTTTTGGGGTGCTCCCCCATGGGCAAAATTAAAATTTTGGCAAAACTCCTTTAAAACTCACAAGGCGACATGTCCAAAAAAAAGAGGCCCGCCATTTCCAGTTTTTTTAAAGGGGCATTAAAAAGAGTGTAAGTGCGCCCAATTGGGATGAACCCCGGGCAAAGGGGTTGAAAATCTGGCATTTTTGGGATGCCTTGCATAGCATAATTGTTTAAAATAATAATAATAAAATAATAATTTAAAAATAATAATCTTTTTTATAAGCACCAAAAATATTTCCCCAGCAAATTTTAAAAAATTCAAGGGGGAAAAAGAAAAGACATTAAAACAAATTTAAAAATACTTACAAAAAGAGACCCCCCCAAGGTGTTTAAGGGGTCTGCCGGAGAGCTTACAAACTATTAGGGGGTATGGGGGAAACATACTTTTAAAAAAATTTCCAATTTAAAAATGGTCCAGCCTTGTTTTTTATAAAAAGGGGGGTTTAAAATGAAAAAAATTTATGAACCTTTCCCCCCTGGGTAAATACATCTATATAAATGAAAAGTGGCCCCGTAAATGCCCAAGGTAGGGATGACAAAATTGGGGTGTGTAGCAAATTAAAGGGGTCTTTGGGGGGCCAGACCGAGAAAATGTATTTTTCAGGCCCCTTAAAACTATGAGGGGTTTTGAAGGGCCCTGAAACGCCCGCGGAGCATATTCCAGAAAAAATTGGGCCGCACGTGTGACATCTTTGGGGACGGGGATGGGAGGTTTCGGATGATTGATGAAATGTAAACCCATATCAGCAGCAGAGCCGGGGAGAGCGGGGCGGGTGGGAGACAGGACGAGGGGGGAGATTTTAGGGGGGGGAGCGTTGTGGGGGACTTTAGATTTAGAAATGCTGTTTATACTGTATCCTTACTGAATGGGGAACCAGTGCATGACTGACACAAGGTAGAGGCTTAGTATGCAGCTAGAGAGAAAATAGGGCCCCGGCCCGCTGCATTCAGGACAGATTTAAGAGGGGGGAGTTTTTGAAGAAGGGAGACCGTAAGCCCGGGAGTTACAGTAGTCAAAAAACGAGAAAGAATAAACATTTTAAGAGAAAATTCGAGTTTTTTTCCATGGTGAGAAAAAGGACGGGTTCTGCAGAAAGGATATATGGGGGGGAAGGGGAAATCAGAACTAAATAATCCCCAAAAACAGTGGGGCCCGCTGCCTAAGGGGAAATGGTGGTACCAAAATACAAAAAAGAAATAGCAGGGGGGGGTTTTGGGTTTGTAATTTGGGGGAAAAAACAAGAATTTTAGTCTTAGGAGGGTTTTGTTCAGATGGAGAGGGGACATGATTTTCAGAAAACAGCGGCCCAAACAGTCACCCGGTTTTTTTGTAGCAAAGGGGGAGTGATGTCACGGAAGGGGGTGTATAAAGGGTGTCATCAGCATAGAGATGGTTTCGGGAAATCAAATCTACTGATGGTTTGGGCCAATGGGGGCCCCGTTTTACAATGAAAAGAGGGGAGGACCTAGAATTTATCCCTTTAGGGGAAATCCAAAGCAAAAAGGGGAGAAGAGATTTGAATCAGAAAATAGGGCACTATGAAGCGATCAGAAAAGGTAAGATGAGAAAACCAAACCCAAACGGGGTCCTGGAGGCCAATGGCCCCGAGTTTTGCTGAGGAGAAAAATTGGGGATCCCCCAGTGTCAAACGCCCGGAGAGAGATCCAAAAAGAAAAGCACGGATAGTTACCCTGGGTTTTACGAAAAGGGGGGTCAAATTTTAAACCCTTTTCTTAAAAGGGGAGTTTTTTCCCGGGGGGGTGGGGAGGGGGGCGGAAAACCCAAAGGCCCAAGGGTCAAAAAGAGAGTGATAGAAGATAGCGGATTTTGGGGAAGTAAACCAAGCGTTCCAGGGGTTTAGAGATGAAGGGGAGGTTTGAGACTGGTCAGTAAATTTTGCAGCATAGGGCGGGTCCAGAGAGGGCTTTTTTTGTAAAGAGGGTTATGATGGCTGTTTGAAGGAAATGGGAAAAATCCCAGTGGAGAGAGAAGGTTTTCAGATTGCAGTAAGGTGAAGAGGGCAGCTGGGGGAAAAACGGGCAGGGGGGGGAATGGGTCAAATAGAGCAAAGTGGGGGGGCAAGGGAGAAGGAAAGCCTGGAAAAACTTCTTCCTCTGTCGTCGGGTCAAAGGGGTAGAGTAGATTAAAAGGGCTTTCGGAGGGGATTTGGGGTGGGTATTGAGGGTAAAGGGGCTGAGAAAATTTTTGTTTAGCCGGAAATTTTTTAATTTTCCCCTTTGAAGTGATTTACCATGTCTTCAGCTCAGAGGCAGTAACTGGGGCCTGAGCTCTAGGGCCCCTTTGGAAGGGGGTGCAAGGGTTTTAAAAAAGGCATTTTTTGGGTTTTTGTTGTGTTTTAGATGAGTGAGGTGAAATAATTTTTTTTTTGGGACAAGGGAGGGGAAAAGTGGTATGGGGGTTAGACACATTAAATTATTGCATTCCAAAATGTTCCCTGCCCCCGGCCCCAAAAATCCCCCCAGTTTTTTTGGGGTAAACCCCGTTTATACAAATATAAATAAAGGGTACAACAGTTTTTTGATGCAAAATACACAAAAAATGCACAGCCAAAATCTGACATGCCGCCCATATTCTTTGTCTTAAACACACATACACAAACACAGTCAATATCATTTTGGGAACCAATAACCCCAGTAAACTATTGGGCCCCAGGAAACCCCAACATGAGTGGTTTTAAAATAAATTTTTTCCCGGTCAGATTCAAAACCAAAAAACAAAAACAATAACCAAAAAGCCATAAAAATTTTGGGGCAAGAATATAGCTAAGTAAAATATTCTGTTTAATATTTGCCCGTTGGGGGAAATTTTTCCCGAATTTTAACACCACTGTAAAGAGTGAGTTAAATAATTTATCTATAACAAGTAAACCATGAAATTCACTGAAGTATTGTATTCTAGTCCCAGAAAATCTCTAAAAACAGACACTAATAAAGACCAAAAATGGTTTTATAAAAGTAAGGTAGGACATAAGCGAAAAGTGCATTACTGTACAAAAGAAAAAAAGATTCCAAACATGCCGCCTGAATTAACTGGAGGTTTACCACCGAGATCATGTACCTAAGCATTTCAATTTGCACAATAGAGAAAGATCACAGCTATAAGCAGCAAATCTGCAATTTGCCATAATTACAGCCTACGTTAATTGCATGCTGATTGGAGGATAATATCTGTTATTCATGCTGTTGCCTTGCTGTATTTTTAAACCATACAATGTCAATATATTTTTTTCTGCTTTGAGATCTTATAAAAATGATTCTGCATAAATTATACAGTTAAAATTGTCATTTGATTTTAGCCTGTAAAATAGGTCATTGGAGCTCTCTCTGTGTTGTCTGAGAGCAAGATGAAAACTTGTGTTTAGTGTGACAGCAAATGTCAGTAATTTCAGATATTTATCCACCTAGAAATGTGTTTACACAATAGATTTTCAATACGTTTCACTCATTGCACATTGGACATCCAGACTTTCCATAAATAGAATACGAAAGTATTTCCTGTATATGTAATATTTACACAAATTTGAATTCTATGTCATTATTGCTGGTGCCTGGTGACCCTTGGCACTGGGTGAAATAAGAACATGTGTGTAATTGGTAATCTTTGGTATAAAACTCAAAACCTGAGTTTTGCCTGAACCTTCACTTTTCCCTTCATACCTGTTTAAAAAAAAGAGGGTGGATGGCTTGTGAACAAGGAAAGTGCCGGCAGAGTTAAGGAAGGCAGGACGCCACATAAAAGGTTTTTGCAGACAGATTTTACTGTCATTCTGCCGGCACTTAACCGTGGCAGTATTCAGAGACTGGGCACAGTAGTTAGCTACAACACTGTTAAAAAAAGGTGGCTCATGACGGGTTGGTGACTTATGCTTTGTGCTACTTGCAGTTTGTTAGTTACTGTTTTCCCTACTGCCACTCCAATGCGCATCCCTCATGGACAGTCCACACATGTGTGGAGTCCCTTCACCTACACAGGTCTATGCTGTCTGTCACGAGTCACACTGCAGCTGGCGCCTGCAGCCACGGACATGCTATGTACCTTCTTGTGGAGCTGTTCAGGCTCCTGGTCGCCCCATCTGAATTTAGAACCCGCCACCCAGGTTTTTCAGTGCCAATTCTCTGGGACCTGAACATTAAGTGCTCCTCCCCTTTTGTCCCACTTTGTTAGTGCATTTAATGGCTTTAGAGAGTGATTATTTTTTATGTTTTCCAGTATTGAGCCTTAGCTTGTTCCTGAACCTTCAACAGTCCACTACCCACTTGCTTGTGACCCGTTTCTGATTGAATGCGCCTGGCCTGACCTTCTGCAATGTACATATACATGTAGTAATATAAATCCAAAACCTCCCAAGTGTCCCTCTACATCCCCTTGTCCCTCTTTACTACTTAAATGGCGCTCTGTAATGGTAGAAGCCGTGTATGTGGATCCTCTGTGTCACCGCAAGAGATGGAGATGCAAACCACACCAGGGGCCCCGGTCTTCACCAGAGCCTACCACAAGGCTAGATGGACTTAGCTGCGATGAACCCCCAGGTTGCTACCCCTGATGTGGCTACTTGTGGTTACAGCGGAAGTGCCGAACCTAGGACTGTGGAATAGGCAGAAGTGATGGGTCACAGACAGGTAGCAACCGAAGACACATAGCTAAGTCGCAGACAGGTAGAAGACATGTAGCAGCAGGTGACCGCAGTACAGGTAGATGCAGGTACCAGACAGTAACCAGAGGTCAAGATCAAAGTAGAGACATCACCAAACATCAACAGACTGACCCAGAGCACAGGCAGGATGTTCCTTAAGTCCCAGGTGGTAAAAGGTCATTGGCCAAGTAATTATGTACTGTCCTTTCAAATGTTGGTGAGCCAGCGCACGCACATCCAAGGGAGAGTGCGCATGTGTGCAGGACAGCAGTGAGGACCGGAGCAGGAGCGAGGACTGGTGAGTACATGCTGGCATAGGGGACAGGGACTTCATCAGAGGCATGGGCATGTCTGCGGACTGGAGCAGAGAATGCAACATGGACCGTGACACCCTCTCTTTAATGTAGTAAATAGACAAACTTTAAACAACTTTCTCTATTCCCCCAAAAGAGCATCTCCTTGGTTTCTAAGTGAATCAATTAATATACCATTTAATTTTTTGTTGCAATTTGGACCATAGAAATGTCTATATTTCAAAAATGTTGTGTTAATTTGTAACTGAAAAACTGTTGAAGAATACATGGAAAAATAATTTCACACAATTGGCTTTCAGTGTCCCTCTTCTACTATCTAAAAAGTTGAAAGGCATGTAAATAACACTCCCCTAAAATAGTGTAGCCTGTCAACCATCGCTAATATAAGTTCACCCCCTAAAATTAACCCTTATACCCCTATTGTTTACATTTTTTGCCAAGATTTTCAAGAGTCTCCTAATTAAGTGGCTCTGGCAGAAGTAACTGGACTTTCTATCGTATGATAAGCCCAATAGAGCACATGATGGCCCTTTAAGAAATCCAGCAAAAGAGCAGTGATACAACCAAGATGTCCTTGGATCTGATGCAAAAGCTAAACTTTGGCTCTCCATAATTTCACTGTTTACTAGTGATGACACGCTAAATGTACAGTCACTGGCTATTATATGATTTGCAACCTAGACAGAAGGCATGTCATGAATAAAGGTATCATAAGAAATTGAAGCCTTTAAAACAGTATTTAAAAGTACTAATTGCTTGTCACACTTTCAGTAATGATTAAAAATGTAAAACATAAAAAAATCTTACCTTATTTGAGCATCTCAGAGATCCCGGCTAGTGACGTCACCATTCATTCTTCACAGCCCTCAGCAGTCACGTGCAGCACATCCAGTCTGTGACTGGCTGGAGGCTGACATGAAGAATGGACATTGACGTCATCAGCTGAAATGACTGGAACAGCTGAGATGTGTTTACAGGGTAAGGTTTTGTTTTTTTGTTTTTTTATTTGTATAATTGACAAGCAATTAGTACTTTTGGAACACCCCTTGGTTCTGAGGTGACTAGGGTACCTGTGTAAGGCTGTCAGAGCTGTGCCACCACCTGTGAGTTACTGAACAGAGCAGCATGGAGGTGCTCGCTGAAGCTCTGAATCCAAAATGGAGCCTGTTCCCTGTGGTGGTGGTGCTGCTTCTACCACTTTGTCAAAGCTCTCAAGGGCCATAAAAAATTATATGAAGGTCCACATTTGGCCAGTGGCTCCTGAGTGTGACAATTGCTCTATATCATATTAGTAGCATAGTAAATTATGATTCCATGCAACATTTTCACTAATTTTCCAGGTTTGCAATTCCCAGTAGTGCCATACATAGATTAGATGGTTTCCAAAGCCCTGGCTAGTGAAGGTTAATGCCACCATTCCACAACATCTAAGAATAAAAAAATGTCTTGTGTTACTCTCTTCTTCTTCCCACTGGTGGAAAGAGAGTATTCTCCTATATTAAATATACCCATTTAACCTTCAATTTATTGTGCATGCAAAAAATGGTTGGTGCATTCCTGCAAATTAACACATGCACCTATGATCTGAGAGAGGTATAAACTCCTGATATTTACTGTTTTTTCCATAGTACATGTTATTATAATGAGAATGTATTTTAGACAAAAATTTAAAATTTCATACAATTTTTACTTGTAATGACTATGTGGTGCAAAACTAGGTGAAGCTGTTTGGTTACATGCTGTATTCTCTAAAAAATAATCTAGGGCGATATTTATGAATTAGCATGTGCCATTTTTTAACACCAGTTCTAAATCAATATAAAGCAGTGTATAATACAAGAGTATTTGCCAAACATTTCCGTGCATAGAGTTTAATGCGTCAAACTGTGTATGGTGCATAGTGTAATATGCCAAACTTTGTATGACACTTTTGCATCAAACTTTGACGCCTTCTAGGCGCATTTAAATGTGTCGTGTCATCTATCAAACAGTGTGCCAGCAGTTTTTTGGTGCAATACACGCAAAAAAAAAAAAAAAAAGTATGTGAATTCATAGATGTCGTCTTTGGTTTTTAGATTACATACAAGTGCCATTTTTGTTTCAAAGTTCAATCTGTCATATACATTTTTCATTTTAAATAATATTGTTACAATGACTTTCAATGCAGACCAAAACCTAGATGTACTTTTTAATGGTGCAATTGACTGTACCATAGAATGTATTGAAAAACCCCCCAAAAAAATTGTAACTGGAGTAAAATGCTAAAAATTTTTTACTTGAGCCAAATTTTTAGGTAGTTTTGTTTTTTTTGTTTTTCACACTTTGTTATAAATTATGTATTATCTGTTTTCTGCAAATATGTAGGTCTTTCATTATTTTTTACTACTTTTAAAAAAAATACAAACATTCTCTAATTTTTAAACTTACACTGCAGCGCCATTTTCTGCGACCAATAGCTTTTTAGTTTTTCCACCTATGGACCTAAGTGCATTTTGTAGGCTGAAGTGTAGTTTTTATTGGTAACATTTTGGGATACACACACATTTTTGATCACTTTTTATTCAGATTTTTAGGTGGTGGGAAATGACCAATAAAACACAATTTTGGCATTTAGAATTATTTTTCTCCTACAGTGTCCAGCATATGACATAAGTGATGATATATTTTAATAGATTAGACTTTTATGGATTTATGTGTACATTTTTTATTTGTAAAATGGCAAAAGGGGGGTGATTTGAACTTTTATAATTTTTTTTATTTTTGTATACTTTTAAAACACTATTTTTTTTTTTTTTACATTAAGTCCCTCAAGGGTTTTTGACCACTAGGGGGGCTCGATTGCATTTACACCCTTATGCATTATATAGATAGTGCAGAAGGGTGTATCAAGATGGCAGTTCTATTATTTCCTGCCTTGGGCAGGAAGGTATAGAACATTTATCAGGGCAGCTATGGAAGCCTTCATTAGCCACCATGATAACAGATTGGCACAATCTTGCCGCAAAGGTGCCAGTCAGAGGGAGGAAGGGTGCACATTTCTATTTGTTTAGACACTGCAGATGTGATTGCTACAGCTTCTAAAAAGTTAAACAGCATGGATCAAAGCCAGCTCCATTCCCTGCTGTTAGCGCTGGGTATCGGCTTACATTAGCAGCTGGCACTTGAATAAACCCGCTATATAGGAACTTAACGGCAATAGGATGTACCTATATGTCCATTGTCGGTAAGGGACTAAAGGTTGTAATTTTTTAAAAATTTCCAATTTTATACTATATTTTTAGTCTTTATTCTGAATTTATGGAAATAAGAAATTCGGCGGCACTTCCAAGCTATAGGCTGCAAGGAGAGAGTTAGAGTGAGTGTGGAAGGCAGAGGTACAGAATTTCAGTTTCCAGTTTGGCTCCAGCAAAGGGTCACTTGACACGAATCCGGCTGTGGTCCTGGTCAGCCTTCCCTATTTCACTGTGAAAGGCTCACATTGAAGAGGAGAGATGGAAAAGTGGCAGGTAGACAGGAGGAGAAAGGGAGAGTGAAAAGACCAGCACAATTGTACTGTGCTTGAAGTGCATTGTGCTAAGAGAGCTATACTTATGTGAGTTGTCCACCTGTGAATTGTAATGTGCAGATAAGTTTGGTGCTGTGAGCAAAGCTTGCAAGACGCAAGCTGAAGAGTCTGTGGTTTAATTTCCAATGCAGGTGCTCTGGACATCCCAGCAAGCCCACACCAATAGGCCTGACATCCATGTACACCGTTGCACCATGCAGGGGTTCTCTGCCAGGCTCCTGTTTGGTCCTTCGCTTGTACAACTTACAAATAAACAACAAGAATACAAATTAATCAATCATAAATAGCCATAAAAATAAAGCATAAATCCAACACACATCAACATTAAACTCGACACTGAAATATATGGGTAAGAAGGTCTTTGAAGACAGACCCATTCACTTTCCATCAGTCTGTTGAACATAACAATAATTACCCTTAGGGCCCATCTACACAACATGCTTTCACCATTGAATTATTGAGTGGATTTGGTTTTCGGAAAACTCAACTATTAAATCATCCTCATAGACCTCAACTGAAAATCCAAGTTGTAGTCCACACAACTCAGATATTCAATAGATCAGATTGAAAAAATTCAATTTTTGCTAAAAACTTGGAACATGTTAATTCTTACCACTGGATTTGAAACGTGTCCCAACATCTATATGTCAAATTTGTGTCCAAAGCTCCATAGAGATAAATGGGACTGGTTTTCTAACTGAAAAACTGTCAGAAAATAAAAAAAAGATTCATTTTAAAAAGGGTCAAAATACTCATTGTTTTTTAGGCTCACAATACAATGAGTATTTTGTCTATTGTCATGTGGATGCAAGACAAAAGGTAACTTGGGACAACGAGAAGATAGGTGAACACAGGTCGAATAAAATTATGGTTTTATTCGTATCCACAGATACATTAAAAATATGAGAGCATGATAGACAAAAGCAATTTGTGCCGGAATGCAGAATGTGGATGCAGCCTTCGCCTTTATCACCAACCCAAGAGCACCAAAATAACTGAACCAAATGTTCCTGAGTAGTGTTGAGCGATTGCATTGGCTATCGAGATCGAGCGATAGTCGATAGTGGCCCCTAACGTAAGGTTTTCAAAAGTGAGCATCGATTATGAGCGATTACCATTAAAGTCTATGGGGGAGCAACAACACCTTCATTATTACACCCAAAACAAGGCTGGAGAAGCTGAAATTAACATCCACAACAGTCAAATTGGATACTGCTACATCTTAGGCAACACACTTAGGTTATAAAAGTCACAGAACCTTTCAATTCCCCCTGGGTGAATATAGAATTGCTGTTTTAAGATTTACGTGGCTGCTGCGTCAATGAACAAAGCTGGGTGCGCAAAAGTTTAAAAAACACGTATCGTTATGTTTTCGTATAATACAAAGGTATTTTTTGCACCTTTCAATTCACCTTGGTGACTTTAGAATTGCTGTTTTAAGATTTACGTGGAGCTGCGTCAATGAACAAAGCTGGGTGCGCAAAAGTCAAAAAACACGTATCTGTTAGTTTTCGTATGATACACGGTATTTTTTGCACCTTTCAATTCACCCGTGGTGACTTTTAGAATTGCTGTTTTAAGATTTATGTGGATGCTGCGTCAATGAACAATGCTTGGTGTGCAAATGTCAAAAAAACACGTAACTGTTATGTTTTGGTATAATAAACGGTATTTTGCACCTTTCAATTCACCTGTGGTTTAATATAGAATTGCTGTTTTAAGATTTACGTGGATGCTGCGTCAATGAAAAAAACCTGGGTGGTGCAAAAGTCAAAAAACACTAACTGTTATGTTTTTTATAATAAACGGTATTTTTTGCCCTTTCAATTCACCTGTGGTGAATAAAAGAATTGCTGTTTTAAGATTTACGTGGAGCTGCGTCAATGAACATGCTGGGCGCAAAAGTCAAAAAAACACGTAACTGTTATGTTTTCGTATGATACACGGGATTTTTGGCAACAAACAACCTGTTGACTACAAGATTGCTGGATTGTAATTTTTCTGCAAGGTGGATATATCTACTGTGACAGGTTTAATGGGTAAAATTAAAATGAACACATATCTGAAATGTATACTGATAATAAAAGTGGAGTTTTGCACCTAACAAAGGGGACCTGCAATTACAGAAATGATGTGCATCCAATATAAGTTCAGGCTGCAAATATCCAGGAAATATTTCAATAGCAAACTGTTAATAATAAAGATATTCCACTACAAGTCTTACACTAAGTCTTGGTGAACTTTATCCAGTGTTCTTTATAGATAGAGTTTGTCTGTGTTCGCCAGCGGGCCCCCCCCTGCTACCTCCGCCGGAATTTACAGCGGAGATCTGCTTTACAATCTCTAGCTAACTACATAAAATCTTCAAATCTCTAATAAAACTAAATTGGAAGGATCACAGCTAATAGTAAGGTTTCTCTGTGCAGAAATAGGGCTAATTTCGCTGAACTGTTTGGCCACAGGCAGAGCGCAGGTCCATACCTAGAGACGCGAGAGACACTGAGGCTGAAACAGGAAACGCTGTTCTATGTAAAACGAGGTCAGTGAATTTTTCCAGCCACTCGCAACCATACACATCCCAGTCATGACGTCGCACACACATCTCACCCTGCTCTATTCTGTAATCTGATTTGCTGGCCGCCAAAATTACAGGAAGCGCCGAAAAAGGCGCGATCTTAATAGATGATGCTCAGATTTTAACCTTAATTATCGCATGATCTGGAAATTTCGAGCACCATAAAAACCTTGCCAATTTCAACTTTGTCGATAAAAATCGCTCAACACTATTCCTATTTCCCCTGGTATGTTTTTACAATCTCACCATACAAATGGTACTTTTTCTTTTCTTGCATCCACCACTCACCAGAATTTACCACCTTCAAAGACCCTTTTTCCCCCAAAAACTCCCAAAAAACCCCCTTTGAATAACGCAAGTTCTATTCAAAAGGGGGACGGGAAACTTCTCACTTTAACTCCCCTCCCTAAAGTCTTATCCTTGCCCCCCTTAATCCTTCCCCTCCGGCCACTTTTTCATCCCTTCTATCTTTTATAACATTTTAACCCCTTTTTTCCCACCAAAAATTTTGTTAACCTAACCCTTTCCCCTTTCCCCCCATCAACTCACACTACACTAACCTGATGCTTTCTTTCCATTAGAAAATAAGACCCCGGGAATAATTTTATGTAAAATTTTGCAATTTTTAATTTATTTCTAAGTCTGTAACATTCTGCTTAGGTCACAATTTTTAGCCGAAATAAAAAAATGTTCTTTTTTAAAAGAAAAACAATTTCTCATGAGAACAGGATCCCGCCCCCTCCTTTCTGCTCGGCAATCCGCCGGGGGGGGAGAAAGTACATGCACATATCCGGGCGCAATGCCCGTGAAAATGGAAAATATATGGGGTCGGTGGCATGCCCCGCCGGCCCCCCGGGCCCCCGCCCTTTATTCAAGCCCAAGTGAACACCCTTTTAGGGCTAAGTTGCCGGAAAATTTCGAAAAATATGGGTTTTATTTATTTATTTATGTTTTTAATTTAGTAATCTAGGGTTTACTTGTACATGTCAAAACTATAAACATTGACCTCACTACTAAATATGCAAAATGTCCAAAAATCCCTAGCAAAGAAAAGGTTAGTGCATGGATATTATTTTGTAGAAATCAGCAGACAATGGAATAACAGAGAGTTAAGGAACATACCTGAAAATAGCTTATATTTGCTTTTTACTTAACTACACACATGCCCTGCAGTATTTAATAGCAGAACATAATCTACCACCAATATAGTGGATGTAAATTTTATTGAGAACCTGCTGGTTGTATAGTAGGAAGCTTCTTGCATCTATCTGTGGCATATTATGTGCTGTAGTTTACAACCTGTCTGCAATCTAGTAGGGGACCAAAAAAGGGTTCAAACGCCCCTCCCCTCAACAAAAAACCACAGCTTTCCAGAAATAGAGATTTTCATAAGCATGCTCTGCAGCTATAAACTCATATTGGAACAGGAGCCATAAAATACAGTACACAGAAATCAAAGCTGTACTGAGATACATACCACATCGGGATTCTTCATAAAATGTCACACAGAAGTTGAATGTTTCATTTCTCCTCACTTGTGGTTACCCAAGTCATTGGGGATCCTGCAAAGTGGGATTTATAAAAAAAAAAATTTATTAAAAAAAATTTCTACTCTTAATGTTTCTAAGTGACATAAATGTTTTCAGATTTTTCCCAAGTCAATTTTTAGATGGAAAAAAAGAAAAAAAAAAATAAGCCAAAAGGCAAATTTTGGGGTTTAGCCCTCCCAAAAATGTTCCCTATTTTTTTATAGTTAAAAAGGGACAAAATTTTAAAGGCCCATACAAATTTGAGAGATATAAACCCGCCCCAAAACCAAATTTCAGTAGGATCAAATTCCCCTTAATATGAAGGGGGGATCTCCTGAAAACCCGATGATTCGGGGAACAGGAGATTGGGCAGGGTTTAATTTCCCACAAAAAATTTCTTTTGATTCCTTGAGGGATAAGCTGCTGCCGAACCTTCAAAATTTCTAGCTACTTTCTCTGACAGGAGAAGGAACATGGAAGAAGAGGCCAGAAGAGGGACTCTCACCAAGTCAGAATGGTAAAGATGAGGGTAGGTAATTACAGGGAGCTGGGAGGTAAGTTAGCCTTGTCTTATTATTTTCAATGTAGGAGCCTTCTCTTCATCAAAATAAATATCCCCTTTACACCTTTCAATCCTCTAAGAATGCTTCTAATTACATAGTTTTAACATTTGGTTAAAGGTCAAAAAGACATCCATCCGGGTTGCGGGCCTATTGTGCTATATTTGTTTTAAAAAAAAGGGCACCAAAAAGGGGCCTCTACTTTTCAGCAGGGGCCCAAAAACGGGTATATTATTTAAAAACGTGCCAAAAAAAACCCAAAAACCGCCCACTTTCCAGAAAAAAGAGTTCTGCAAATTTTATTAAAACAAAAAGGCAAGTTTTTAATTGGGGGGGTGTAAACAAAATTCCTTAAGCAAAAAAAAACCCCTCTTAAATTGGGCTTTTTCCTTATCTACATTTTTAAATTGCCCCTCCCCTTTCTCTTTGTTAAAGAAGAAAAACATCAAAGTTGCAGCCATTTTGGCATATCTATTTTGGCAAAAAACACAGACCCCAAACCTTTAAAGGAAAAAAAGACTTTAAAAACCAAAAAACATTCTAAAACATTTCCTTTACAAAAAAATTTAAAATATGGGCCCATTTTGTTAACCATTAAAAAGGGAAAGGGTTTAAATAAAGAAACTTTTACGTGAAAATATATAAAGCCCATGTGGGGGAAATTAAACGGGAAAAAATACATTAAAATAGAACAAAAAAGGATCACCCCTAAAAACCTTTGTTCCCACCCAACAACAGCCCCCCCCTTTGAGACTTTGGGACTCAATTTTAAAATTTCCCTATCCTCTTTCCCTATTCCTTTTTCCCTAATCTTTTTTTTTTAAAGGGAAAAATCCCTTCCCCTTTACAAGGAGGGTTCCCGAAACCCCTGGTACGCCCTATTTTCACCCACACTTCTTTTGGCAAATTTTTTTTTAAAAACATCTTTTGAAGAGGGAGAAATTTAAATTTTTTTCCGGGAGCTTTTTCTGACGCCCAAGGGCCTCAGGGAATTGGGGGGGGGGGGGGGGGGGGTTGCCCTTAATTTCCACACATTATGGGTGTCGGGCCCTTTTGGACAGCTAAAGGGGTTTTGGGTATTTGTCCCCTGCCCAACATAGGGGCCACCCCGGAACAACGTTCATCTTTGGGGGAAATGTTTTTAAACCAAAGCCCCTTCCCAAGTATTTCCTAAACAGGGAAAAACACAACAAAAAATTGGGAAGCATTATTTAACAACAAAAACAAAGGGCAATAAAAAATTTGGGCAACCCAATTCCCCCCCCAAACCCTTAAATCATAAAGTAAACCCTTTTTCCCGGGGGTGATCTTTTTCCCTATTTTACGCTTTAATTCTTCTGAGGGACATCTAGCTTTAAGGGCCCCACAGTACCTTCCCCAAAATTGGGCCTTATTAATCGGGGATAAAAGTACAGAAATTTTTAAATTCCTTTTTTAGACAGTGTTTAAATCGGTACAAAGAACAAACCCGCGGCCATTTTTGATCCCCCCTTTTAAAACTCATCAGGGACCCCCCTTTGGACTCCTATAAAACAATATACACTTTTGGGGGTCAAAGCTGCCCTTTGTGGACTCCCCTTCTGCTCCGCCCTCACTGTCTCAGTGGTGTGGCCCATCCCCTGACCCTTCACTCAGTATTGAAAAAAGGAATGAGTAGTTTGGTCAGGGGACATTGCCTCCAGTTACCCTTCAACTTTGGCCCCCGGGCTTTTGGGGATCTCCACATAACCAATAAAAATCCCCCCATTTTGAGTAAATTTTTTATGTAAAATTTTTTGCTTAAAGGGTTTTCTAAAAGTTTAAACATACCCTTTAGTGGTGAAGTTACCCAGGAATCGCCTTTCCCATATTAACAGTAAAACCGGGAAAAAAAACCGGTTAAAAAATTTTCCCCAAACCCCCCCCTTGATGGTTTTGGTGGTGATCGGGGACATTTGGGCCTTCTAGTCCCAAAATTTTTGTGGTTTTGGGAGTGGATTGGTGTACTGACTAAAAACACTCCGGGCTGAACAGGGAAAACTAGAGGGCCCTTGCCCAAAAGGGGCCCCAGCGGGTGACCAAAATAACAATTTTTTTTTTTTTGTGCTGGTTCCTTTTATACTTTTTTTTAAACCCTTTTTAGCCAACTTTCTTATCCAAGAACTCGGTCTCCCACCCTCAAGGTGGGCCCCCCAGAGAGGGGGTCAGCTATTTGGGTGTCAAAGCCTGAAAAGTTTTGTAAAATGGGGGATAATTGGGGTTTAAACCCCGGGGTTGGGCCTGGGACTCCCAAAACCCTTTCCCCGGGGCTGAAAACATATCTTTTTAGCTGGGTTTTCTCCCCCCCTCGAAAAAAACCCGTGCCCCCCTCGTTTGTAGGCTCCCCGGGCATTATTTCCTCCATCAGTCTTTGAGGGTTTTTTAAAGGTTTTAAGGGGTTGGGGCCCCTTTTTACACCCGATATTCCCCCCTTTTTTACAGACTTCCCTTTTTTTTAAAATCATCCTTTTCATTAGGGGGTTTTCCCCTGGGTTTTTCTTTTTCCCGTTTTAAAAACAGTCTGGGTTATATCCCCCTCATCCCTTGGGATTTTCCTCCCACTGCACCCCAGTAAATAGCAGGACGCCCCCGTAAATCCCTCATCACCCCACAAGTATATACACCGGCAGTGAAGATTGTTCAATTTTAATGTTGGGCACCCTTTTTGGGGCCCCCAACAACATACTACAAAAAAAAAAAAATCAAAAAATTTGTGGGAAAAAAGGGCCCGGATATTAAACCCAAAAGGGAAACCCCCTCTCTAACCCTTTTTTTAAAGGGCCCCCGATGGGTTTTTTGCCACGGGGGGCAAAAGCAACATAAAAACTTTAAAATCAGTAGCGCAGCAACTGTTCAACTCTGGGGGGTGGAGGGACTTGCAAATGGAAGCATGGAACCCGTTGGGGGTTTTTTTCCCCCTTACAGGTGGGGTCGTGGGCACAGGGCTTGGCACGGGCCCCTTTAAAAACTCCCCTCCAACCCCTTTACACCAACCAAAAATCTCACGAAACCCCCTCCACTTTTGGGGTTATACAGCAAAGTCTGAGTCTGGAATTTAGGGGACAACTCTAGAAACATTAAATAACAAATCGTTAACCCATTGCAAATAAAATAAGAGGTTTTTAGCATCGTTTTGTTAAAATACAACTGCAAAGGGAAAAAAAGCATCTTTCCCTTGGGGGACTGCCTAAAAGATCTCATGGGAAAGGAGCTTAAACAAACCCCGGGGGCGGGTGCCGATCCCAACCAAGCTATTTGGGAGGGTGTTTGGCCAGGGCGGGGGGTTTTTTCTTGCCGATTTTTCCCTCGTGGGGGTTTCCCGAGTCCCGTTCCCTGGGGCCCAAAGCACAAAAGCTGGGGTTTTGCGCCCGTGGCCCTGCAAAGGGCGCCTTCCCACCCCCAAATACCCGTCTTTTTTCAATTTTTTTTGGCTCCCCCTTCTTTTTTTCCCCCCCCTTCCTTTTTTTTCCATTGACTTGTTCCTGCATCTTTGCCACAGTCTCCTTTTTCAGATTGGGGTTAAGTTTTTTCCCCGCAGCACTGACGCTGCCTTTTTCTTCCCCCTTTCCACCTCCCGGCCCCTTTGGGCAGGGCCCAAATGGTTTTTATTTTTCCCGCTTTCATCCCCATGTGCCTTTATTTTCATTTTAGCCCCTGTCATGGGAGCCCATTTCCCCATCAGGACCTGAATGGCTTTTTCCCCCGTTTCACTTGGGGTTCCCCCAGCCCCTGAGAAATCCTCGTGGCTTCAAAAAAATGGGCCAAATCATGGGGCGACCCCCAAAGCGAACTTGAGTTCCGTCCCTATGTTTTGGGCCCTTTTGCCCTCTCCAAAAAGTCATGCGGGGCCCTCTTCTTGGGGTGACTTAGCAATTGGGAAAACTTTTTTGCTTTTCCCAAAACTGCTTTGGAATTTGGGGGCACGGGGATATCCCTGTGTAAAATCGTCCTCACTGCCCCGCAAAACTGGATCCATTAACAAAAAAAAACCATAACGAGTTTTAAATGAAAGGTCAACCCCTTTATTATTTTTTTAAGCAAACATGGCTTTTTTCCAAAATTGGGAAAAAAAGGGTTCTTTCCGAAAATTTTCCCCCCTTATCCCCCAATTTCCCCCCTTTAGGGAAAAAGAATAAGGGCTGGGTGAAAAACACAAAAACCCCGGAGAGGGGGACCTATCCCAGGAAAGGGGAGAAAAATTGAAGCCTGAGAAAGCTGTGCTGCCCAGAGAAACCGCGGGTGAGAAAGGGCGGAGATGTCCACGTGGGGCCCAAAGGCGGGGTATGAGTCCCCCAAAGATAACTTTCTTGGTTTTAAAACCTCAGCACTTTTGGGGTGCAAATACAGCTTGTAAACTGAAAGACCCCCACCTTGCAGCGGGGCCCGTCTTTCCCGACAGTCCCCCAACTTTCGGGGCCCGCATTGGGCCCCGCCAAAATTTCCCAAAGGGGAAATTTCCCTTCCCTTTCCCATTTCAAAGGCCCTTTAAGGGCCCTGGTTTGCCCATTTCCTATGGGAGGAGCACTGGGAATAGCTTTTCCTTAATTTTTGGAAAGACTCCAAGCTCTTCATCAAGGGGGAAGGGGGAATTTTCCTTTACGCCTCATACCAAATTTGCACAGAGTGGGTAACCCGTCCTATTTGGGGTGCTGGGCTCATGAAAAAGGGAAAAACATCAGGGGCAGGGTACAGTACCAGCTTGTGGGGTTCTCCCCTCTTTTTTTGCGGGGGGCCAGGGGGTCCCCCTCTGTTTTCATTTAAGCAAGGAAGCCCTAAAATCTTGGGTTTTGCTCCAGAGGGCCCCTCACATATTCGGCCCCCATCACAGAGCAGGCTTTCATCCCACATTCCCCCCCGGGAATTGCTCGATCCTTTTTTCAACTAAACCCCCTCCCTTTGTAAAAAGTCTTGTACCCCCAAAGGGCCCAACCCTTTCACTGTTCCCTTTAAAATTTCCAACAGGCCCTCCATTTGGGTTTCCCGGGGCAGCAACCCCAGCATTTTGGTTTTTCAAAAAAGGGAGAATCCCCGATCCAAAAAACATCTGAAAACATCCGTGCAACAATTTCCCCCTAATTTTTGGGGCGATGTCTTTTAGCACACCCGTTCACAACAAACACTCTGAGCAGCAAAGGGGTTTCCTCATCCATACTATGGGTTTTAAAAGGGGTTTGGCCACAATGGGGCCCCCCGAAACCCATGCTTTAAAAACCGACAAGGGCCATAAACTTTCTAAAGTCCGTGTAGTTTTCAAACCCGGACAACTTCCCCGTAATAGGGATAAAGGGTTTTTCTTTTTCCCGGGGCCGGTAATTACCTGTTTAAAAACAGACCCTTTACTCGGGGGAAAAATTTCGGGCCCTTTGCACCCCCCCCTCCCCTTTCGTGGGGCCTGGAGATCAGGGGTCTGGGCCCAATCTTCCTGACCCCCACCACTGGTCAGCGACGGGGTCCTCCAGTTCCCCTTCCCGGTTTGCTATGCAGTGGGCCACTGGTTTTTGGGATCCCGCCAGCAAGCAAATATTTTTTCCCTTTTTTGTAGTATTAAATCTTTTCTCGTTCTTCCTCCCCCCCTTCATCTTCCAAAGGTTTAGAGCCTGCTCCCACTGTTTCGTCTTCCCCAAACCCTTTAGGGTTTTCCACTGTAGGGCTGGCTGGTCCCGGCACCAAATCCCCCCTAAAACCCCATCCAGAAATTTGGGAAATTAAAATTGTTTGCCACCATCTTTTTTCCAGGAAGAGGAAATGGTACCCCCCGGGGGGGCGGGCATTAAAACCCCGAAAAAGAAAGGATGAGACCCTCCTTTTTTTTTATTTTTTTTGGGAGCAGTAGGGGGGCTGGAGTAGGAAAATGGGGCATAGAAGGGGGGCCAAATTTGGGACAAGTGACTTTTAGGGGGGTTTCAACACAGGGGGAAAAGCCGTGGCTTGGGGTAGCAAAGGTGAGGGATTGGGTTTTTACAGTTTTTGGGGGGGGCAATGCTAAAGAATTAAAAAAGGGGTGGCCTTTTAAAGCAGAAAGGGCCCTCTTTAGGGCGTAATACCCAAATTTCAACAAAAACCCCTCCCCCCTCCACCCCTGATTTAAAAAACCAAAAACAAAAACCATGAGGTCCCGCCTCCACAATTTTTCAGGGGGGAGGGATCACACTTTCCTTTGGGTTTAGAAAAATTCCCGGGGAAATTAAAGCACAAAAGCACTCCACCCCCCCCCCCAAAAAACCCGCTTTTTGAAAAACCCAAAAAGGTACATTTTAACCAGGATTAAAACCAAAAACAAAAATTCCAAGATCCTTTAATCACCTTCTTTTGTACAACCCTCCCGACAATTTTTCCCTAACTTTTTCACAAACCTTACCCAGGTCCTTTAAAAAACACTTCACTACTTGCAAATTTCCTTTTGACTACTTTCCCCTTCTCCAATAAAAAAGGCTTTGGAATTTTAACCCCTTTCAAAAAAATCATTCACTTACTTTTAAGCCTCTCTTAACCCCCCTGAATTTTTTCCAAACAACAAAAAACTCAAATCCCAACATTCTTTGTTTTCCCTCTAAAAACCCCAGAGGGCCTTTGCACTAACCCAAAATAAACTCAAAGCAAAATCCTTTTTCCCCTACAAAACCAGTATGGGGCACTTTGTTTTACTAAAAATTTAAATACAACTTTAACAGCCCCAATCCTACTTATACATATTTTACTTTAATTTTAACCCCGGGGGCAAGGGCCTACATTTTCCAAAAAAAGTGAAGGATGCTGAGGGGTTTTCCCAAGTTTTTTGGACTGCACCGATTTTTCCCTTTCTCCCCCTGCCCTTTCTTGTTGGAAAACGGGAAAAATTTCGCAAAACAATTGGTCCAAAACCCTTTGGGGGGGCCCTTGGGGGGGGGTTAGGGGGGGTAACAATTTCCCCACACACACTAAACCAAAACCCCGTATCGGAAAAAGCGAGAAATTTCTGAAAGGGGGGGGAACCCCCTCTCAACAGGCCCCCAAAAAGGGGCCAAACAAAGACTTTCCACCCCAAAAAGCATTAAAAAAAAAAAAAACCACAGATTTGGGGTTTTCGAGAACCTTTAAATTTTTTCCTTTTCTCTTCACCAAGTAGAAAATACCAAAAATTTACTCCCCTTTCCCAAAGAGTATTTCCCCTTCAAAAAGGGAAAACCCCACAATCTGTGTGAGCCCCAGCCCCCCCCCAACCACGAATCCCACAAAACTCCAAAACACTAAAAAGGGGGAAAAACCCCCCTGAAAGCACTATAAGGGTTTTTAAAAAAAAACAAAGGGCTGACCATAAATTGGTAAAATTAAAGAAAATTTGGTAACCCAAAAATTGGGGGACACAACCACAGAGAAAACTTTTCCCGAGTTTAAAAGAATTTAAAAAAACTCTTACCTGTACTTTTTTTTGGGGGGCGGGGGGTCTCCCTTTTTTCGGCAGTTTAATTTATAAATTTTAGACTTTCCTTTTATTTTCCCCGATTTTTTTTTGACACTTTCTTTTTCACACAGGGGGCCCCAATGTTGTAGATGAAACCCCAAAGGAGTATAATTTTTCCCAAACTTAATTTTTTGGGGTTTTCCTTTTGTACTTCTTGAGGGGATCCTCCCCACTACCCCATCAATCATACAATAATGACCAAAATTTGCATAAAAAAATTGCTTTACTTATAAAAAAAAGTGACATAACAACAACCCGGGAAAAGGCAATAAATGTAAAGAAAAAAGGACCAAAAACCCCCGAAACGACAACATGGGCACCGTACTTTGAAACCACAGCTTGCTGCATCGCTCTCCACAAACGTCCTTTGATTTTATTTCTCCAATTCTTAATGGAACTCAGATCGGGCTCTCAATTTTTTGACAAGGGACTTTTTGTTTCAATTTTCTACCGTTGCCGCGGGGGTTGAAAAGTCCCTTTTTTAAAAATTAAAAACCATGTTTTTATGCAAACTTCCCGGTCCTTCATTATGGAACCCCCAAAAGGGGCCCACTTTCCAGCAGGGCCCAAATCATAATTAGTTAAGCACTTCCCAAAAAAACCCAAACCGAAACTTTTTCAACAAAAAAGTTTTTTGCTAAGTTTTTTTTAACACACCCCCCAATTTTTAACAAATCGGGGTGTACCTTTCCCTTTAAACGACATAAACCCTTTTTGATTTGGGTTTTTTATCTACAAATTTAAAAGACCCTCCTTTCTTTGTTAAGAGAAAGAAAAATATCTAAGCGATTCCGCCGGATAATGAACATGTCCCCTTTCCCCCCCGCCCGGGGTTCGCCCAGCTGGGAGAGAGGGCAGAATCCATAGTTTTCTATAAAACTGTGGGTACCATAAAGGCTGGGACGGGTTGCAGCCTTTGCAGCCATAAAGGGGCGCCAAAACGGCTGCAATTCGTCCCCGAAAAAAGCCGTGGAAACGACCCCTTTTTAGTCAGCAAGTTA
>JAODAL010027401.1:0-55022 GCA_025379985.1 Phyllomedusa bahiana
CCCGGGTTTGCCGCTACGCCTATTGGCACTTACTGCTGTCAGTCGCTGATGTTGTTCCCCTGACATTTGGGGAAGTGAAGCACGAAAGATGTCCCCGTTGATCAATAAAAAAAGGTCTCCTTTTCCCTGCATTTACTCTCATTTGGGGGGGGGAAGGAAAATCCCTGAGTTTTGTTTTGTACCCGGGGATCCAGGAGGGTGGCACCCAGTAACTGTTGTTCATTTTGTGGCCTTAATGCGAGGATCATGTTGGAGGAAATGGAGCATCCAAGCACTCATGTGAGAGATGGAGCCTTGATTACCAAGCCTCTGGGTCGAGGGGCACTAGCAAACTGATCTTCCTCATCTTCCTCCTCCGCTCAAATTCGCGCCAACCTCTTTCCAAGGCAGGGGTCGGTACACGGTGTCTAGGAATACCCCTCCTCCTCACCTCCGCTGCCTCCGCACAGCTTCAACACAGCCTTGATTGCCTGAGATGAGCACCCTGAGGGGCTGTGCGCCACCTTGCACTAGCTCTGGACCCGAACCACTCCCTAATGAAGACCGATGAAATTGTGAAACTGTCGGGCCTTGTGGATTTGACGGAGAGAAAGGCTCCGTGTGTCACATCTGTGTCCGTCTCCTCCTCCGTCGCTGGCGGGACTGTTGTTCAGAGTGTCCAACGATCGTTCCAAAAACAAAGATCACCACAATGTCATGCTGACAAGGGCATTGTCCGCATGCCTTTTGGTGGCTTCTTCAAAATGGCAAGGATGGTGCAGAGCTCTTTCACCTGCCTCCACTCTCGGTGGATGAACACCCAGAGATCCGCACCGCTGTTTGTCAGGCCATGTGTCATTTTCGTACTGCGTAATGGCATTGCGCTGCTGCCACAATCGCTGGAGCATGTGGAGGGTGGAATTCCAGCTTTGTTGCCACGTCAACAATGAGACGGTTGACGGGGAGGCCGAGCTGACGCTGAACGCAGCCAGGCGGGACGAAGCAGGGTGCGAAGGCAGAAGTGCAAACTTCAGACTCGGCCTTCTTCAGGGAGGCAGTCCAGACCCGGGTAGCTCTTTAGAAATTTCTGGACGGGCAAGGTTCATGACATGTGCCAGGCAAGGGATGTGCTCCAGCCCACCGATCTTAAGGGCGGCCAGCAAGATTTCGCCCGTTATCGCACACCACCTTGCCTGGCAAAAAGGTTCTTGGCACCCAGCCCGCGCTCGGGTTTGTTGCTAGAGCGTTCCACAGCTCCTGACCCGTGTGTGGACGGTCTCCAAGGCAGATTAATTTCAACACGGCCTGGTTGTTTGGGCACGTGATGCCACCAGAGGACCTTGGGGGGGAAGAGCCCCTGCACCATCCCTGCGGTTTTTTAAGAGCGTGCGCAGCCTGAGGAGCCACCGTCAAACCCCCAGAGACATCCACCCAGCTCACCCAGTGAGCTGTCACAGAGATTTTAGCGGCCTTGGACCCTGCTTTCTAGTCCATGTGTGGTGGTGAGGTGGGACTTTTCAACGGGATACAGGTGCAGACAAAGTCGCTTGAAATTTTAGAGTGGACCGTGGCTGGGCCAGGCAGGGACGGCATTTTCTGGCAAGAAATGCCTGATCGGCATTGGTATATGGGGGCATGCGAGGGCCAATGACGTGGCGGAAACCATCTCGTGTTCACACAGACGGGAAAGGCAAACATTTTCCAAGGCCAAAAGCCTGGCAATAGCGACAATTCAGGCTTTCTGGCTTTGGGATGGTTTGGGTTAAAGTGTTTTTCTGCTCCCAAACATGGTAAGACAGGAAGGTCTGGCTGCTTAGTAGATGGCTGCAGTACGGCGTGCAGGTCGTTCCAATAAATGGGGAAGGAGAGACAGGGGGGTACGGATGGGTCTCTGGTGGTGACTGGTGGACTCGGGCGACTGGGGAGTGCTGATGCGGGAGGCTGATCCCTGATCATGACTCTGAGGAGACATGGGCAGCTGAGGAACGCTTTGGTACGGTGACGGAGGATGAGAGGAAGGCGGAGAAGAGGTTGTTTATGACATTGGTTGGCAGGCCCTGCCCCGCTCGGCGGCGTCGGTCTGGCCTGTTTTTGGCAAAGTGTTCCCTCCATTTCAATCATGACAGTTCGGCTGCATGTGAAGCTAGACATGTTGGAGGTGGGAACCGATCTTAAGGTTTCTTGCTCTACTTTTGCTGTTTTTTTACGGAAAAGGCGGGGCTATGACATCGCTGGGTAGAATCTAGAGTCGCGTTGCGTCAAAGAAGGCCCCAGCTGGAGAGGTCTCTGGACCATTTTTGACGGCGATAAGCGAGCGAGCTGGGTTTGTTTGACCGTGGCTGGCGGAATTCAATATCAGCGGACTTATGGCGACCGCCCTCTCCCTTTTGTGGCGGGGGACCCAGTATTGACACTAACACATCGATCTTACTCCAGCGTCACTGATGAAGGCGCTGCAAGCCAAATTCATGCGGAAAGACCAGAGATGGGATCCGGCAATGTTCAGTCGGATCCATCATCATCATCAACTCAGGTGAATTTGGTCGTCCTGACTTTTCGTGCATCCAGAACGCTGCGGGCTAAAAGACAAGGGGCACTGCCAAGGCCTTGTGGGGTGGGTGTTGCCGACCGCAGGGATTTTTGCGTAGTGAGGCCGGCTTCCTTCACATCCTCGATTTCGGATCTAGTAAACTGGGCGTCAGAGCAGACTAAATCATCCATCTTGATCTGTTTTAACATGCCTTCTGAGCCCCAACCGCATTTTGTCAATCAATTGGAGGTCCGCAAGACAATCGATTATCCAACGCAGTGGTGGGTACACGAGTTGGACATTTGGGCTGCTTCATGTTTTGGATTGGATTGCTGATGATGCTGGATGATGGACATTTGTTGGCCGTGACGCGGAGGAACGAGGAGGTAAGACTGCTAGATGCAGGTTGAGCATTAACAATGAAGAAGGGACAGATTGCCGACGATGTTCGTTACTTAGATTAACATGGTCCCTGACCCAGCGGCTTAGCAGGCCTGGCGGTCGCTTGCAACTGACGATCCGCTGGCATGCGTGTTGTCGCTTAGCACTGAGAGGAGACACCGTCTCTCGTACCTCTACCTCATGTGCTACCCCCGCCTCTTTGCTTTGCTTACCACCCTGCAGATGTCGATCCAAGTTCAGAAAGTATAAAAAAGTTTGAGAGGTATGGATTAGTTTTGGAAAGTCTCTTATTATAGAAGATCGGGCAAAATCACACGCTATTCTCAAATCCCTTAATCAAACTAAAATTGCCTGCGATTCAAATTTAACTGCCAAGGTGTCTATCAACCTCAAATCTGGACTGGGCAAAAAAGTCAGAAAAAAAACACTGGATCTGTTATGTTTTGGTAAATAACGGTATTTTTGTTGCAACACGTTTCCAGAATTTCAACTGTGGTCGAATATTGAATTGCTGTTTTAAAGATTTACGTGGATGCTGCTTCAACTGAAACAATAGCTAGGTGTGCAAAAGTCAAAAACACGTTAACTGTTATGTTTTGTTATAATGAACAGGTATTTTTTGCACCTTTCTTTCATCCTGTGGTGAAATATCGAATTGATGTTTTAAGATGTGTGGAGGCTGCGTCAATGCAACAATGCTGGGTGTGCAATAAGTCAAAGAACCACGTAACTGTTATGTTTCGTGATGATAACGGTATTTTGTGGCACCTTTTCAATTCACCTGTGGTGAAAATAGGAATATAATTGCTGTGTTTAAGATTTAACGTGGATGCTGGCGTCAATGAACAAATGCTTGGGTTGCCAAAGAAGTTCAAAAAACACGTATAACTGTTATGTTTTCGTATGAGTCCACGGTATTTTTTGCCACCTTTACAATTCACCTGTGGTGACTATAGAATTGCTGTTTTTAAGATTTACGTGTAGATAGCTGCACAGTCAATGAACAGATGCTGGGTGTTTGCAAAAGTCAAAAACACGTAACTGTTATGTTTTGGTATAATAAACGCGTTTTTTTGCACCCTTTCAATTTCACTGTGGTGAATATAGAATGCTGTTTTAAGATTTAACGTGAATGCTGCGTCAAAATGTGAACATTGCTGGGTAGTGCAAAAGTTTTAAAAAAACACGTATGTAAGCACTGTTTATGTTTTTTTGGTGTAATAAAGGTAATTTTTGCACCTTTCAATTCCACCTGTGGGTGAATATAGAATTGCTGTTTTAAAGATTTTACGTGGATGCTGAGTCAATGAACATTGCTGGGTGGGCAAAGTCAAAAAAACAAGTAAAACTGTTATGTTTACGTATGGTATACACGGTATTTTTTGCACCTTTCAATTCACTGTGGTCTGAATATAGAATTTGTGTTTTAGCATTTACGTGGATGCTGAGTCAATGAAGACATTGCTGGGATCGTGAAGAAAAGTCAAATTAACAAGTATACACTGTTAAAGTTTTCGTAATAGCATACACGCAGTATTTTTGGACAAGACAAAACACCTGTGACTGAATACACGAATTGCTGGATTGTAATTTAACTGCAACGGTGGATATATCAAATGTAAAATGGTGTAATGGGTTAAAAAGTAAAATGAACACATTATCTGAACATGTATATGATAATATAAATGGAGTTTTGCAACCTAACACAATGAGGTCCTGCAGGTTCGAGTGAAATGATGTGTATACACAATATAATGTCAGGATGCCACACAATATCACAGGAAATTATTTCAAATAGCACAACTGTTAATAATATAGATATTCCACTACAATGTAGACTGACTAAGTTTGACGTGATTTGTATTACTGGGTTCTTGTATAGAGTAGTGACTTGTCGGGTTCCGACACGTGCCCCCCCCCTTGCGCCATAACGCCGTGAATTGTACAGCGGGTAGATGCTGACTTTATAATTCTCTAGCTATCTAAGTTATTCGTAAATATTACTAAGTGATAGCTTAAGGGGAGGACGATAAAAAGCGATTCAGTTGAGGTGTCGTGTGCGATTTAATAGGACTATTTCGCTGAGCTCGTGTTGGCCAGAGGCAGACGCGCAGTGTCCTATAACTATGAGACGATGAGAGAATACTGGAGGCTGTGAACAGGAAACGTCTGTTGCTATGTAAAACGGTCACGGTTCATTGTGATTTTTCCAGCCAATCGCAACCATAGAACATCCCTAAGTCGTGTATCGTTAGCGACAACATCTCACCTGATTCTATTCCTGTGTTAATCTGATTTGCTGGGCGCCAAAATTCACAGGAAGCACCGGCGAACGACAAAGGCGCTAGATATTAATAGATGATTCATCAGATTTTAACCATTGATTATGACATCATGATGCTGGAAATTCTCGGATCAACATAAAAAGCCTTGCCGATTTCAAGCTTTGGTCGATAAAAAATCGCTCAACACTATTTATGGCACCCTTCTGTTGTATCGCATTTTATTTTTATGCAACATGTTATACCAGCAACTCACCTCCCTTCATGTAATTGAGAGTGTAGTGTGAGTGGTTGTTCTATTGGTATTTTTGCATTTGTTGCAATCTCCTCCATGCATTATACTGTGGCGTTTTTCTTTTGCGCATTACTGGTGTAAAGTATTTAAAAACTAATGTGAGTTTTTTTTTTATCATTCTTAATTGTTTACGCTGGCAGTGGGGATATGTGAAACTGCCTTCTGAGCAAATTAGCTTGCAACCTGTTAATGTTTTCCCAGGTGATATATAGGCTAGAGCTGCCTGCTCCTGGTTCAGTCTTAGTCCAGCCATGTGGGCTGTGAATATGCTCCACCAATAAAAATTGCAAGTGTTTTTTTTTTGTTTTTTGATTCAATAATGTTTCTATTTTCTTGTATGTGTTTTTTCGTAAGATTGAGTATTTTTATATAGAAAACTGTATATATATATATATACTATATTATCGATATATATATTATATATAGTATATATATACTAGTATTATATATAATTATATAGTAGATATATATGATATTTATATGATATTATATATATATCTAGATCATAGTGATATATATGTGGTTTTTATATAAAATACAGCCAGGGGGTGGGGAATGTTTCAACTATTCAAGGTGTTCTCTACCAACTGGAGAAGATAGAACGGTTTTTATCCATCATCCCATGACTTCTTGGTCATTGTATATAATTCTCGCCTATTTCCCCTCCACAGCAGAAGACAGCCCCAGATACTTACTGCAGATCTGATTTGGATTTGTTAAGACCCAATAGCAACTGGAACTATTGAGCAGGTAGACGGGAGGTTATATATACAGCTCTCATTGAGCCAGCTGAAATTAAACCAATGGACCAAGAGGCTATGCGGAATAGGATAAACTAGTTTTTTTTTTTCCCTATCTTCTGCAAGTTGGAGAGCTTGGTTGACAGCCAGAACATATATGAAGAGTGAAACAGTCACCACCCCGGATGTTTTTAGCCTGTCGGTGGTCGTCAACCAGTTCTTACTCAATGTTTCATCATGTTTTGCAAGTCTATAGCATACTGTCACAGACAGATATATAAACTAAGATTATGATAATTAAGAAAGATCCATGATGTAGCAGTTCGAATGTGCACTGCAATTATTAATTTCACCTGTGGTGATGCTGCAGGGTATTTGTGAATAGTTTACGGGTTTTTTTGTTTAAGAATTCACAAATACTGGATCATTGAGGGTCCAAGCAGCAGGTACTTTGTGATCAGCTTGGTGGTAGTTATCTTAAGTTTTATTTTTAGTCTTAACATATTAAATGTTTAAAAATGTGGAACATTTTTCTGCAGGTCACATTACAGGAGATATCTTGATTGACCTCCGTCCTGGTTCCCTGGTCCATCATCTGTATGCAGCCTGTGAGTTTTTTCAAACACATCATAGTGCTGAAGTTCAGTGACAGTGCATCATGGAGCTGGAATATGGATGGCTGGGTGAACACACGGACTGGAGCATTTGACTGGAGACATGCCACAAAACTTCATGCAGATATAGAAGGAAGCAGGTGAAGTGTTTGTCTAGATTTTAACAGCAACCCACTGAGTAAGATCTGTGAAATATTTGGACAATGTGCCTCTTACTTTACTTTTTTCAGTACTGGTCTATTCAAGACAGTTCACCAGCCCTAGTTAAATTCAAATCCTTCTACCATTACTGAAAGCCAATAATCCAGAGCTAACTACTGAGCTTTCATGCCACCTCACTCTATTCTTATGTTTCCTATTTCTTTCAGTGACCAGCTCCAGGACAAAGAAGGAAAAGTCAGATCAGCAGTTCAACATATTATGAAAGTGACCTGGAGAAAGAAACATTAATGGATCCGATAGTCTTACCTCCAGCAGATTGTATCATCTGTGCCTGGCTCCCAGATGTTATCTGCAAAGATCAAGATGACTTTATTAGATATCTCAGGAAGTTCTCAAGGTTGCTGAAACCTGGAGAACACTTTATATATATTGGGAATTTAGGTGTGACATATTACATGGTGGGAAAAGACAAGTTTCATGCTTTCACATATGATGAGGATTTTGTCAGGAAAACTCTAGTTGGAGAAGGGTTTGTTATTGATTACTGTAAGGTAAAGAAGAGAACGGCTGTGAGTGATTTAGTAGAGATTAGATAGGCTCTTCCCATATTTCATTGCATTACACAAGGAAAATTAGGTCGGAGTAGAAACCTAAAAGGGTAGGCTGCATGTCCAGATTATATATAGAACTTTAAAAGATCTCTAAGATCAAAGACCGCAACATCATGACCACATGTCACCACCAGACGGTGGCTGAGTAATACCACCACATATCGTTATCAGTGACTGAAAAATATAACAATATATTACAGAATATAAACCATTATTCTACAATCAATGTTCCTGCCATACAGTGGACTTACCAGTTGCGCACAGGTTCTGCAGACTGTATATTACTACATTACAGTGACCATAAAGTGGTAGGTACCAGTGTACACGGGATCTGAAGACTGTAAATTACCTCTATACAGTGACCATAAAGCGTTAGATACAGGTGTACATTGGCTCTGAAGACTGTAGATTACCACCATACAGTGACCATATAATGGTAGATACCAGTTGTACACAGATGCTCTGCACACATATAAGTGATTACAATAAAGCTATATCCAGGGACTCACAGGAGATGTCTTCTCTGATGAGTCGTTCTCTTTCCTTTTTCTTCTCCATCTGGTCCAGACCTCCATGACAACTTCTTCTGGCCATGACACTTTACTGTAGAATTTACCAAACAAACATCTTAGACTTCTCACTTTTGAAAAATTCCCTAGAAATTCCTAGCTCTGTTCAAACTTTCCATCTATTTCGCTTCAAATGGTAATATTGACCCCATCTGTGCTGCAAACAGTAAAAAGTGCCCGCAAACAGCTATGGGGCTTCCATTTGTGCACCAAGTTTTAGACTTGTTTTGTGTCCACATATAGGAAGTAGTTAAATCCCTCAAGATCATATGTAGGTACATCCCCCAACTAGGTAGGCACATGGGTAAACTCTCTTTTAGGTAAGTAGTTCTCAATTAGTTAATGTATAGCCCCCATTAGTTAGGTAGCTTTATAGGTCCTCCAATAGGTAGGTTTAGGTATAGGTATAGATAGGTAGTTATATAGGTCTCCCCAATAAGTAGAAATATAGGTCCCTAGTATGTAGCTATATTGGATCCATTTAGGTATGTAAATATGTATATTGACCCCCTATATGTAGGTCAGCCTATGACCCCTGTAGGAAGTTAGGTATATAGAATCTCAGTTGTTAGTTTGGTATAAAGGCCCCCCCCAGTAGGTATTTGTATAAGTCCCTAGAAGGTAGGTATATAAGCCCCCTGTAGGTAGATATATGTTCCATGTAGATAGATATTTGTCCCCTCTAGGTAGATATATTCCCCCTGTATATAAGTAGATATATCTCCCCTGCAGGTAGATATAGGCATAACGGTAAATAGGTATATTCTACCTGTATGTAGATATAGGCCCCTATAGGTTGATATGTCTCCCCTGTAGGTAGATATAGTCCTCTATAAAAAGTTATTCCCGTTGTAGTAAGGTAGTTTTAGCCACTCTATAGGTAGATATATGCCCCCTGAGATGCCAAACAATGGCCTGTTTTTCCGGGTGGGGCGGGCGGCGCAAGGCACCTGGTGAGTTTAACAACCTCGATTTATGAACAATAACCATACTTAGCTGCATGTGCAGTACATTAGCAATTACATACAGATAATAACCAAAAAACTTATAGGATCACAGAAGATATCTGCTTCTGATCCCCATTGAACACACCCTTATAGTGGACCTGTCAGGTGGTTTATAGTGCCCTTACTGAGAGCAGGATTTGATTAAGTGTGAGAAGTTGAGCTCTGGGATCTAGGCAGTGTCAAATTGAGGTGGCTGGGATGCACCAGTGGAGTTGATTCTTGGATCCCACTCTATAGCTACTGTACATGACCACACATACTGCATAGGACTTTGTCTCTGACTCTCTTTCCCTGCCTTTATCCCTGAATAGCAGCCCCACTATTGCCATGTCCAAGGGCCCACTGGGGTTTCCTCTGTTCTCATGTGGGCTAATCTGAGCCTGTATTTAGGTTTATATGATTTCATGCTGAATTTCTGAATAAAAGCAGATTAGATTTTCAAAGTAAAACTTAAAGTACTACTTACCTGCCCATATGTACATGTCTGTACACACACTAGTACAGGGAAAGTTGTCAATCACTGCATGTGGGCTGGGTCAGTGGGACTTAACTGCCTCTTAAAGACTCCGATCAGAATTTATTGTGCTTTTTACTCAGTCCTGCTCCAAAGCATCAAAATCTATATATTACAGAGCTCAGCTTCCCTCCTCTATCATATAACCCTATATTTGGTATGCAGGCTATCAATAGCTGCTAGATTTGGAGAAATCCAGTGCTGGAACTTTGATATATCGCCTCTGGTATAGAGTACACGTTATGCCTCCAGTTCAGTTTATATACTCAGATTTTAACAGGTTTGGATCTAATATTGTTTACTTTAAAAGGTTCATCGATGACCTTATTTTTATTTGGCAGGGATCAATAGAGGAGGCTAATGAATTTTTAAAATACCTTAATACTAATTCCTGGGGAATTGTATTTACATTGAATATTAATGCCAAGGAAATAGTTTTTAGATCTCCATTTATATTGTGAAAATGAAAAGATTTCTTCTAAAACATGTTTTAAACCAGTTGATTCCTATAACTATGTGCACTTTACGAGTAACCACTATAAAAAGTGGACTCGCAATTAGGGATGAGCGATTATAATCGACAAAGTTGAAATCGGCACGTTTTTTAGGTTGATCTGAATTTTTCGATCATGCGATAATTTAGGTAAAATCTGCGCATAATCTATTTAGATCATGCTTCCTGTCATTTTGGCGGCCAGCAAATCAGCTTAGAGAATAGAGCAGGGTGAGCTGGGTGTGCGACGTCATGACTGGGATGTGTATGGTTGTGATTGGCTGGAAAAATCACATGACCTCGTTTTACATAGAAGAGCCCTTCCTGTTCAGCAACAGTGTGTGTCTGTGTCTCATAAGAGCAGGACATTTGCTAGGTCTCTCTCAATACAGCTCAGCGAAACTGTTCTCTTTGTTCACACAGACAACTATGCTTTTAGCTGTGAACATTAGAATATAGGTAGATTAGAGAATTTCAGTTTTTAGTTACTTAGGATGAGAATTTTAAAGTAGCATCTAGCACTGTACAGCCGCGAGGGGGTGGTGGGGGGAGGGCGAGGGGGGGGGGGGGTGAGGGCGAACACAGACAGACAGGCTGGCAGGCTTTTGAAAGGAGAGTGGATATTGTGCAGCCCAGACTCTGCTTTGACCCTGCATTGAAATGGCTTTTTATTAACAGTTTTTGGTCAGTTTTTTGTGAAATATTAGCTTGTATTTTGTGCAGCCTGTACTTATATTAGGATACATATATTTTCTAGTAACTGCAGGTGTATTTGATAGGTGCAAAACTCACCTTTTATTATCTGTACACGATTTAATTAGGTTTTTTCACTTTGGCGCAGCTCAGTTTTGTTCAAAGACCCACTTTGTACTTACAATAGGATACAGAATTTTTCCAGTCACCTCAGGTGTATTTATAGGTGCAAAAACCACGTTTTTTTATCCGCACACAATTTAATTAGCTTTTGCTCTCTTTGGCGCAGGCCATTTTTGTTGAAAGACCCATCTTGTACTTATATTACCATACAGAAATTTGCTAGTAGTTGGTGTTGTATTTCATAGGTGCAAAAATCACCTTTTATTCTCCGTATGCATTTCAAATAGTTTTTTTTTTTTTTTTACTTTGGTGCATCCCAGATTTGTTCAAAGAGCCACCTTGTACTTAAATTTTAATACAGAAATTTTGTAGTTAATGTTGGTGTATTTCATTGGTGCAAAAACCACCGTTTGTTATCCGTATAACTTTTAAATAGCTGTATTGCACGTGGTGCGGCACTAGTTTTTTTTAAATAGCCACGTTGTACGACAATTCTGATAGAAAAAATTTCTAGCAACTGTTCTCTTTTGTCATTGCTGCAAAAAACACAATTTCTCATCCGTGTAACTTCTGAATAGTTTTATTGCACTCATTGAATCTCAGTTTGGCGCAGATAGCGCACTTGTATGATATTTTGTCGAAAACTATCAAGTCCTAGTCCTACTGGGCAGTTGTAAATCCCTGGGACTGAAGGAAGAACACTGTTGATTTTGTCTTACAGTTCTTCCACCAGACCGTATTTCACAGGTATTCGCTAGAAACCTTTCAGTCTCTAATCCTAGTTGGCTGTAGGAAATAAGAGGGATTTAAGAAAAGCTGTGATTTGCCTTCTTTTAATAAGAGACTTTGGAAAACTCTTCCATACTTTCTTAAATTTCTATCTTTCTGAACATGGAGTGAAATGCAGGTGGTAAGCGAGCAAATAGGGGTATAGGAGGTAGAGGTACGAGAGAAGGTGCTCCTTCCAGTACTGGCGACAACACGCATGACAGCGGATCATCGGTGGCAGGACCGTCAGGCCTGTCATCGCTGGGTAAGGGCCCTGTGAATCTCAGTAACGAACAGCGTCGCCAATCTGTCCTTCAGTGGTTAATGCAACCTGCATCCAGCAGTCTTACCTCCTCATCCTCCCAGTCATGGCCACAAATGTCATCATCAGCATCATCAGCATCCGTCCAACATGAAGCAGCCCAAATGCCAACTCGTGTACCCACCACTGTGGATAATCCATTTTCTGAAGACCTCTGTGATGACAAAATGCGGGTGGGATCAGAAGGCATGTTAAAAGATCAAGAGGCCAAAGAGGATGATTTTGTCTGCTCTGACGCTCAGTTACTGATGCCATCAGAGGAGGAGAAGGAAGCCGGTCAATCGGCAAAAATCCCGGGCGGTCGGCACACCTTGCAGTGCCTCTTGCTTGTAGCCCGCAGCTCCTGGATGCAGACTGTCCGGACGACGAAGTCACCTGTGTTGATGATGAGGATGACATTGTGGACCCAACGTGGTCTTTTCCGCAGAATTTGCTTGCGAGTGCTTCATCACTGGATGAGGAGGAAGACGATGGGGTTGTCAGTACGGGTCCCACCTCAAAAATGGAGAGGGCGGTCGCAGAAGTCCGCTGATATGATTCCGCCAGCCACGGTTAGCAGAAACCCCACTCCTCGCTTATCGCCGTCGAATAGGTCCAGGACCTCTCAAGCCTGGGCCTTCTTTGAGCAAGCCTCTGATTCACCCAGTGATGTCATATGCTGCCTTTGCCGTAAACGCATCAGTGGAGGCAAGAATCTTAGGTGTTTAACCACCACCATCATGTCTAGTCACATGCAGCGAATGCATGAGTTGAAATGGAGGGAACACTTGGCCAAAAAAGGCCCCACTGATGCCGGGCTTCCAACCACTGTCACACCCTCTGTCTCCGCATCCTCCGCCACCACCAAGCATTCCTCAGCTGCCCATGTCTCTCAGAGTCATGATCAGGGATCAGCCTCCGCTTCAGCCTCCACCGTTGCCCAAGTACCACCAGCACCACTAGAGACCCATCCTACCCATTCTCCTTCCACCAGTGTGTTGACCTGCACGCCGTATAGCGGCCAGTCTAGCAGCCAGCCTTCTGTCTTCCAGGTTTGGGAGCAGAAGAAACACTTTCCCAAACCATCCCAAAGCCAAAAGCCTGAATGTCAGCATTGCCAGGCTTTTGGCCTTGGAAATGTTTCCTTTCCATCTGGTGGACACAGATGGGTAGCGCCACATCATGGTCCTCGCCTGCCCCCAATACCAGATGCTGAGCAGGCATTTCTTTGCCAGAAAAGCCGTCCCCGCCCTGGCCAGCCAAGTGTCATCTAAAATTTCAAGCGCGTTGTCTGCATCTGTGTCCGGCACAGTCCATCTGACCACCGACACATGGACTAGTAAGCACGGCTAAGGCCGCTATATCTCTGTGACAGCTCACTGGGTAAGCTGGGTGGATGTCTGTGGTGGTGATGGTGGCTCTCAGGCTCGGCGCACGCTCTTAAAAAACTGCAGGGATGGTGCAGGGTTCTTTCCCCCAAGGACCTCTGGTGGCATCACGTGCCCAGAGAAACCAGGCCGTGTTGAAATTAATCTGTCTTGGAGACCGTCCACACACAGGTCAGGAGCTGTGGATGGCTCTCCTCAACGAGACCGAGCGCTGGCTGGGTGACAAGAACCTTGTGCCAGGCAAGGTGGTGTGCGATAACGGTCGAAATCTGCTGGCCTCCCTTAAGATCGGTAGGCTGGAGCACATCCCTTGCCTGGCACATGTCATGAACCTAGTCGTCCAGAAATTCCTAAAGTGCTACACGGGTCTGGACTGCCTGCTGAGGAAGGCTCAAGGTCTGAGTTCGCACTTACGCCGTTCGCAGCCTGCTTCGTCCCGCCTGGCTTCGTAGCCTCCCCGTCAACCGTCTCATTGTTGATGTTGCAACACACTGGAATTCCACCCTCCACATGCTCCAGCGATTGTGGCAGCAGCGCAATGCCATTACGCAGTACGAAGTGACACATGGCCTGACAAGCAGCGGTGCTGACCTCGGGTGTTGAGCCACCGAGAGTGGAGGCAGGTGAAAGAGCTCTGCATTATCCTAGCCAGTTTTGAAGAAGCCACCAAAATGGTCAGTGCGGACAATGCCCTTGTCAGCATGAGCATTGTGTTGATCTTAGTTCTCGAACGATCATTGGACACTCTAAAACAACAGGTCCCGCCAGCGACGGAGGAGGAGACGGACACAGATGCGGACATGGAGCCTTTCTCTCCATTGTATCCACAAGGCCCGACAGTTTTACATTTTTATCGGTCTTCATTAGGCAATGGTTCAGGGTCCAAGGCTAGTGCAAGGCGGCGCCTCAGCTCTCAGGGTGCATCATCTGAGGCAAGTCAGTGCTGTGTTGAAGCTGTGCTGGAGGAAGTGGAGGAGGAGGAGGAGGTGTTCCTGGACACTGACATTACCGACGTCCCTGCCTTGGAAAGAGGTTGGCGCGAATTAGAGGCGGAGGAGGAAGATGAGGAAGATCGGTTTGCTAGTGCCCCTCGACCCAGAGGCTTGGGAAATCAAGGCTCCATCTCTCACATGAGTGCTTGGATGCTCCATTTCCTCCAACATGATCCTCGCATTAAGGCCATCAAAATGAACAACAGTTACTGGGTGGCCACCCTCCTGGATCCCCGGTACAAAACAAAACTCAGCACTTTCCTTCCACCCACCCAAATAGAGAGTAAAATGCAGGAAATGGAGACCTTGCTGATTGATCAACTGGAGACATCTGTTGCGTCTGCTTCACGTTCTTCAAATGTCACGGTGGAACAACGCCAGCGACGTGACAGCAGTAGAGTGCCAAGTAGCCGTAGCGGCAGCAGCAGGCAATGTGGCAGAAGCCTATGGTTGACCTCTGGCAATCTTTATTTATCAACTCACCAACGCATGTAATGCAAGGCAAACATACAACACAGAGACCGGCTTAAGATCATGGTGCACGACTATCTGCGTCTCAACACCGATGTTTTTGGATGTGTTCCGGACCCAATAGACTTCTGGGTATCCAAAATGGATGAATGGCCCGAGCTCGCTCGCCACACCATAGAGGTGTTGTCCTGCCCAGCAGCCAGCGTCATATCTGAGCGGACCTTCAGCACAGCTGGAGGAGTCATTACAGACCAACGCATCCGGCTTTCCACAGATAATGTGGATCGTTTGACTTTCATCAAGATGAATCAGGCATGGATCTCTGATGATGTTGTGGCCCCAATTGCCGAGGTCACTGATTAGTTGCCGGTCTACTTCACATTCCTCTTCCAAAAGAAATGGTCCTCTTGAATACTTTTTTTTAAAAAGATCATTTCTTACTGCAATTTTTTTTCTCAGTTCCCAAAAGATCATTTTGCTGGTTTTGCGGTGAGGAGACTGTAAAATACACCAAGGTTTTATGACAAAACTGTATTCCATTTAAACACTTTATCTTTAGAATTTTTCTCATTGTCAATGGTTTTGGGGTCATGTTGCTGTGAGATACAGCTACAATCATGGTCCTTTGGAACAGAAATGTGGGTTCTAAGTGGCATTTCTCCCTCACAATTTTTAAAAGTGGCTGAGATGTCCTATTTATAATTTTTTGAGGTCATGTTGCTGTGAGATACAGCTATAATCTTGGTCCTTTGGAACAGAAATGTGGCTTCGAAGTGGCATTTCTCTCTCACAATTTTTAACAGTGGCCGAGAAGTCATTTTTATAATTTTTTTGGTCATGTTCCTGTGAAATATAGCTATACTACAGGAGCTATTATAAAATCTGTGGTTTCTAACAGACATTTGTTCTTCACAGTTGTCAAGAGTGGCTCAAGGGTGATGGTGCTGTCAGAAACAGGAATAGGTAGGACACTGTTAATGGACACATATTGCAAAATGACTTGTTTTTGCAACATCTTTAACAGAGATAGCAATCCCTGTAGTGAGACAACCCATTTAATACAATAAAAAAAAAGAGAAACAAAGACGTGGTGGGATTCCATCCTATTTTAAAAATGTGTTTTCTAGAATTAAACTACTAAAAAACTTGCATGTGCAAAATAGCTGATACAAATATTCCTCTGAATTGTACAAGGGAGGTACAAGAAGACTCCTTTTTCCGGCACTTTTTAATCTGTGGGTCAGACAGGTTTAATGGTCATACTGCGGTACAGGACATGTATAGTCAATGTCCAGTTCAACTAAAATGGTGGTTTTTAAACCTGGGGGTTATGCAGGTTTGGGGCTCATGCTGTGGCCCAGGACATGTATAGTCAATGTCCAGTGAATCTAAAATGGTGGTTGAAAGACTCCTTTTTCCAGCACTTTTTTAGTCTGGGTGTCATGCAGGTTTGGGGGTCATGCTGTGGCCCAGGATAGGTATAGTCAATGTCCAGTTCAATTAAAAAGTTGGTTGAAAGACTCCTTTTTCCGACAGTTTTTAAATCTGGGGGTCATGCAGGTTTGGGGCTCATGCTGTGTTCCAGGACAGGGATATTCAATGTCCAGTTCAAGTAAAATGATGGTTCAAATCATACTGCCATCTGGCACTTTTTAATTTGTGGGTGATGCAGGTTTAAGGGTCATGCTGTGGAACAAGACAGGGATAGTGAATGGTCTGTTTTATTTTTTTATGTGGCTTTTATAACCTAAGTGTGTTGCCTAAGATGTAGCACGTATCCATTTGACTGTTGTGATGTTTATCCAGCTTCTCCAGCCCTGTTTGGGTGTAAGAATGAAGGTGTTGTTCCTCTCCCATAGACTTTAATGGTCATCGGCGATAATCTACTATCGGCTATCGGAAATCGTCTAGATAAATGCCGATATCGATTATCGACCCGATGACGATAGTCGACGTAATCGCTCATCCCTACTCGCAATGTACCCTTCTGGCAATTTCGAAGGGTACGGAAAAATTGTACTTCAGATGAGACATACACAGATCTAGCTAAAATTTTAACAGAAAGATTTATCCAAAACGGCTAGCCAAAAAAATCTTGTCCAGAATGCAAATAAAAGGGCTTTTTCTATGACACAGAAAGATTGTATTTTTCAGAGACAAAAAGAAACTTGATTATGACCTTTTCCTCTCAACATGAGGATCTATACAAGATTTTATCCAGACTTTGGGGCATTATTTTATCGGATCCCATCTTGAAGCTCCATATAGCAGAACGACCCCAAATTACTTATCGGAGGGAAGTACATTGAAGAATTGTATAGCCCCATCACGTCAAAGATATAATGACTAGTCAAACATTATAGAGAAGCTAGATACCGCTAAATTAAAAAGAGGAGTGATCCCATGCAGATTTCCAATTTGTAAATGCTGCGATATGCTACAAGAAGGAGATACTTTTTCTTCTACAGCTACCAAAGAAATATTTAAAATCAGACATTTGTCTTGTTATTCTTGTTTTGTAGTATATTCGATAACATGTGATTGCGGTAAACAGTATGTGGGGAGGATGACGACCAAATCATCACAAAGAATGAATAACCATCAATAACCAGCTCCTCTCCTCTATCATATAACCCTATGTATCATAGAGCTCAGCTCCTCTCCTCTAACATATAACTCTATATATCACAGAGCTCAGTTTCTCTATCATATAACCCTATATACCACAGAGCTCAGCTGCTCTCCTCTATCATACAGTCCTATATATCACAGATTTCAGCTCCTCTCTTCTATCATCTAACCCTATATCACAGAGCCCAGCTTCTCTCCTCTATCATACACTCCTATCTATCACAGATTTCAGCTCCTCTCATCTAACATCTAACCCTATATATCACAGAGCTCAGCTCCTCTCCTCTATCATATAACCCTATATATCACAGAGCTCAGCTCCTCTCCTCTATCATATACCCTATATATCACAGAGCTCAGCTTCTCTCCTCTATCACATAACCCTATATATCACAGAGCTCAGCTCCTCTCCTCTATCATATAACCCTATATATCAAACAGCTCAGCTCCCCCTCCTCAAATCATATAACCCTAAAAATCACAGAGCTCCCTTTTTCCTCTATCATATAACCTCTATATATCAAAACACTAGCTCCTCTCCTAAATCTATACCCTTATATCACAAGCCAGACCCTTTCCCTCTACATATAATTCATATATCCCAAGCCAGCTCTCTCCTCTATCAAAAAACCCTATATATCACAGAGTTTAGCTTCCCCTCCTCTATCAAAGCCCAATATATCAAAAGATCAGCTTTTTCCCCTATCTTTAAAACCCTATATATACAGGCCAGCTCATCTCCTCATCATATAACTCTATTTTTCCCCGGGAGCTCAGCTTCCCCTTCCCTCTATCAAAAAACCCCCATATATCACAGAGATCAGCTCCTCTCCCTACCATATAACTAAAGAGGGCAATTTCCGAAATTTGTTTTGTTCACCTTCGCCGAATTTTGGGAAAAAAATAAATTTTGTACCAATTTCTTCGGGATGAAACACGTTAAAAAACAGCTATTTCCCGGGTGCAAAAGAAAGCCTGGGAGGGGGCTGTAGAACGTTTTGCCATTTAAAAAATGCAAGGGGGCTTTGGTTTTGGGAATTTTCATACAATTGGGGTTTTAGGATGACAACGCACATGACTGCCCCCCCTCAAAAAATCGCTTCACTATAAAATTTCCCCGGGGAAATTAAGAGGGCAAAAATGGAGGGGGCAAAAACAGGGGTAGGCCCCAAAGTTTTAACAAAGACACAGTGTCCCAGGTCACGGCACAGCCATAGCAGCAGCAGAGGTCAACGGGCACAATGACCCGTGGTAGGTCACGGGGCCGCAGCCATAGCAGCGCATGAGGGCCCGACATGGCACAATGACAGAGTGTGGGGGTTCCCCGGCCGCAACCCAACCCGCACATGAGGCAGACAGTGGCAAAAAAGACCCTTCTTTGGGGGGTGGCAAAAACCGGGGGTAAAGGCCCCAGAGTGGCCAAATTTACACAAGGGGGAGGTCACGGCAGCAAACAGCCTGCGGTCAGAAAAGTGGGATAATTTACAATTCCCGGGGGGCAAAAACAAAAAAAAAAGTAAAAAGGGGCCCCCAGAGGGGCACAAGACCCGTGTGGGGGTGGGGCCCAAAACCCTTTCCCTGGGTAAAAAGGTTGGGGGGAAAATGGAGAAACTGGCAGCAGATGGGGGTGGCAAATAGGCGGGTGGCGGCATCAGAAAAGTGGCTGAGGCCCGGTATTTTTTTAAACCCAAATCATTTCCACAGTTGGGTTTAGGCGTCATGGGTATGTAGTCTGACGCCTAAGGCCCCTTTGGGGTTGGGAAAACCGGCCGATCCACCCTGATTCATCTTGACAAAGGTCAGTCGTTCCACATTTCCCGGGTGGACAAGCGGCTTCTCCTTGGGTACAATGGCCCCCGCCGCACTGAACACCCTCCTCATGATGCCACACAACTGGCCGTGGCAGTACAGCGTTCTCCACTGCAAAAACTCGGCTATACTAGCGGCCACAACAACCGTTTGTCCTGCCAGTAATTCAGCGGAATCTTCTAACTGGAGTATGCAGAGTGCTGTCCAATTAGGCCCACCACCTGTTGGTTCAGGGACTGCTCCAGGTCCTGCTGCTGCGGTGACCTACCCTCCTCACAGCGGGTGAAGGAAGCAGCTCATCATTTGCTGTACCAGACTTAGGTACTGCTGCTGAGCTGGTACTGCGGTTCGCCCCGCCCTCTCGCTACCCCCCCCCCCCCCCCCCCCCACCTTCCCCCAGCGCCCCAGCAGTAGTACTGAGCGACTGAGAACCCCCCGGTCAGACCTGTCATGAGGGGACATGCCTGCACAAAAGGCAGCGGCCAACTGCATACGTGAGTGAAATTTCCCTATAGTATTTTGAAGGTCTTGTCCTCCCTCTCAATAGCTGGGAAAAAGGCTCACCATTCTTGACCGGTAAGCGAGGGTCCAATAGGTAGAGAGAACCAGAAAGTCATCCTCTGCCGGATTGCTGACAATTCTGCTGTCACTAGCCAGGCAAATAAGCATCTCTGCGGGCCATCTGCTCAAGTGACATACCGAGGGGCTCCTGCCTCCTTTCACTGTATACTGCCATGGTGCTTGGGGGCATCTGCCTCTCTCCTTAAATCTCCATCCACCCTCCTCCAGCTGCTCCTGCGCCTCCTCTCTTGCTCACCTGGGTAGATAAATCCACTCATTTCAACCAGACAATGCTTCTGCTCCAATGTCCTCCCACTCCTCCTCCATTTCAGACCCCATCGACTTCCATGTGGCCAGAGATGTAGTCGCCACGTCTCCAGTCCCTGCCCAGACAGATTTTTCAGCATCTGTTCCAAGACATGAAGTCAGTGGAATACGGTTATTCATCCCAACGTCCTGGCGACTGACCTATAACGTCGCCTCCTCGAATGGCCCAACAAACGCAGGTGGTCATGCGCCGGAGAGCATGAGCTGCCACTGGCTGACATCAAATTTACACAGGTATTACTTCAGTCTCCTGGATCATCAACAAAAATCGTTAATGGCCTTTCTCTGTTCTTACAGTCGGTCCCCCCCCCCCCAAACATGTGCAGGGCTGAATTCCAGCGGGTGGAAACATCGCATATCATGAGTGTTGTTGTGGGGAGCGACTGTTCTGGCCGCTGCACTCGAGGAGGGTCTTCCTGGTTTGTACCAATGGATAAAGTGCATGCACAGTTTCCTGGCCATTTTCAGAATGTCTTCTGCGAGATCGTTGAAGACTTCAGGGCACCTTTTCACAAGCAGATTGAACACGTGCTCGCCATGACAAGCGCATCGGCCATCCTCCTCGTGTGCTGCGTCAGACACATGTTCCTTCCCATTGTCCGACACCATGGTTTCCGATTTCGCATTGGCACCCGTAGAAAGCCACACATCCGATTTACGCTGCAAGACGCGGAGCAGTTCCTCCCCCTGTGTGCAACTTTGTTCCGCCTGAGGCAAGCAGGTGTAGAACTGCGTGACACCGCTGTGGCCCTACACATGTGGTATGAAGGAGCGTACTTTGGAGGCTGAGCTTGGTGGTGGTGTGGAGAGGAGGACGGACCATTGGGCGGAGCAGCAGTTTGACAACGTGGAGGAGAAACGGCGTCTCCTGACCAATTGTTGTGTGGCCTGGGCCAAGCACTATTCACCCAGTGGGCCGTAAAGGACATGTACTGGCCTGACCGTAGCTACAGCTGCAGATGTCCAGCCGCTGCCGGTGCACCTTGGAACAAACCGATAAGCTTACAAGGTGGACTGGCCCACTTTCTGTTTCTACCATATTTAATAAGTGCGGTACGGCTTTTTGGAAAAGAAATTAGGCTTCGTGACTCATCCATCTCGGCTCGGCACAATCATTACGTTTCTTAAATGGTGCAGAGTCCACCATTTGGAAAAGGAGGGACTGCAGTACCTAAATAACAACATGGACAGGAGCCACGGTCAGCTGCTGCACCTTAGGAACTGGTTGGACGCATACTGTTTTGTCTCTTTGCAATCGCCTCGCTGACACGTACTGCTGCGCCATGAGTAGGCGAGGAGCAGAGCATCTGGACGGGAGATGATGCGTCAAGAGAAACAGCTCCCTTCAGCATCCTACATTCAGGTGTGGAGCCTGCACTGGCTGCAATGGCAATGCGTGTCACTGGGCGCATAGCGCTGCTGTTGCTGCGCGACAGGAAGGACCACCACATCTGAGCACGTTTCTCCCAGGCCACCGATGGTGACGCTGCATGTTTGACTCCCACTTCCCGGGGGGGGGGGTGACCCCCCCCTCTCCACGCAGTGACACGTGGTGCCAACGTTAGCTCCCTGGCCACGCTTCACTATTCTGCTTACAGATACTACATATTACCTCAAATTCGGCTCCTCCGGTGTCTTAGCAAAGAACTGCCACACCGCCGAGTATCAGGATTTTACCCGCCAACGCTCCGCACTGAGTGTCCTACTGCCACCGCTTGCCTCGCTGAGCCCCCTTTTGCCGCTACTTTCTTGGACCTGCGAAAGCGGGTTTTCATTCACCCAGTGGCCGCATGGCTCCCGACTCAACACCTGCTGCTATCCTGCTGACCACGGCCACACGACCCACTTGCTGGCTGCGCCGCTGTCTGACTCACAACGACACCCTCTTCTCCTGGCGATGATGAAGCCCTTGCTCCACCCGGCTCGCCAAGACGCGTCGGCTACATCATCATCATTTGTGTCTTCCCCAACGTCACTGCTGTCTCTCATCACCGTGCATGGTATGCAGAGGCGACCTCCTCACAACATGACCTCCCATGCCACTCCAACATGCATCACTTTGCCGCCTACTGCCAAGAAGCTTGGGCATATTGGCCGCCATTTCTTCGCTCCCAAGTAGCTCTGCTGACTGCCTCCTCAAATTGTTCATCCTCGCTATATAGTGGCGCTGTCGCCCAGACCACATAGTCAGATCCTGCTGAGGAACCGTATGGGACAGGCGGGATTTATGCCAGGTGGAGGGCCCTGACCCCTCCCGGGCCATGCCAACTAAGGGATGTGTCGACGTTCCACCGACACTTGGGCTTGGGTGTCAATGTCCCATCTGGAAGGAAGTTGAATGACTAGCAACCAATCAAGAACCATTGGGTTGCTGAACAACACACGCGCTAAGATGACAGCGGCAGTTGTGGCCATCACCGGGGTACAACTGCTGCGAACGATCCCCGTGCAGTTCTGCGACCGGGCCTGAGCTCCAGTAGCCAAGAACTGAATGTTTGAGCCTCTGCCACTCGCCGATGAATAGCCTGCACATCTCTGGTCTGACATACTGTTTGTTCTAATAATTACACACTTTGATGAAGATATCTGAAATATGACCATAAATCCACACCCTGTATTTGACGCCAAGTGAACCCACTAAGAAGCTTGTGTAACCTGTGGATATAAATTGCCTCCACAAATGGGCAGGAAAAATTGACTTTGTATGCGCCGTTTAAAAACTCAGTATTTTACTGAATATAAAATCACAAACAGGCTTAATTCACCTTCGTATATGAACTTATGCTACAGAATTACTATCATTGTGGCGGTGAAAAACAAAGTTCTTTTACTGAGTACAACAGCAGACAACACTTAGTTAACCCTTGATGTAACATTGCGCAAAAGAATTGACAAGCCAGGAAACTACTAGCTTTGAACGTGTTACAATTGCGATCTTCGTACGCTACACCAAGAGAAAAATCAAATTTAATTAACCTCGTATGTGAATTTATGCTACAGGAAAATTGGATCTTTTTTGGCGGTGAAAAAGACGGTATCTTCGGAGTCACAACAGCAGCAGAACACTCGCTTAATTAACCCTGTATGTAATTGCGTCAAAGCCAATTGAGCAGCTAAACAATGAAATGTGTACTTGTATATACAAAACCCCCCCTGTTTTCTTAAATGGAATACAACAGGATCTGGCTTAGGATGCCCCTTGGATATTCAATGTGCTGTGAGCAGTTATAGCATTATAAATTTACTATGCAGTCTGCAGTGGACGCACACAGGACTTCAGATCCAATAACCACAAAATCAGAATAGAACATTAAGAGCAAGCAGTCTCTGAGACAAGCTGAGACACCCACAAAATCGCTGTATAACAAATCAATTCTTCAGTAAGAGCTACCAGCCGCGGCAGTCACCTTCCCCTGATCAGTACATGAGAGCGGATGAGCTCCCAGCGTCGCGCCCGAACTTATATCGTCGTGACGCTCACAGAATCTCCACCGGACTCTGATTTGGCTTCATCTCTGCACATGTCATGCAGGCTATGCCCTTCGTCCTCCCAGAGTGGCTTTGCCCCATGGTAGCGCCATTGCTCGCAGCCATTTTATCACAACAGCAAACACCTTCGTTCACGCCAAGTTCCCCCAACTTTCGACTTCGTTCAGAACCGAAGTTTTTCCTGAAATTCTAAACGACATTCCACTTCGTTAGAATCGATTCTCCTATCTCCTACATATAACCTAATATCACAGAGCTCAGCTCCTCTATCTATATTCACTGCTATATATCCATCTCAGCTTCCTCTCTCTACCATACCCTATATATCACAGAGCTCAGCGTCTCTCCCTCTATCCTGCTCTTTGCTCCATCTTTGATTATACAATTGAAATACCTTTATATATTATATTGGAATATACCACATTAAATGTATCTCACTGTACATATTTCTGTATTTCTTACAGGATGACACAAACCACCCGACAAGTTCCCTTTAAGCATGTATTATTTTAAGAAGCCATTGCAGACAAACAAACAGACTAAATTCTGACACATTCCTTGCTCTACCCTTTCCAAAAAACTGAGTTGATTTATAGATCATTAAAGCTCCATGAGAACTTTTTATCGCACATATTCCCATGACTGTCTTGGGAAGATAATACATTGTGATGTTATCAATACTTCTTACTGACATTCTGTGCAAATGGATTCCTAGTCATTATATAAACCCTTGAACTCCGGTGCAGAGGCAGTCACCCCGTCTGTGAGACAAGATTAGACAATGGATTCCAGCTCCTGTAAGCTCTATCCTGTACATGGATTTGATTCCAGACAACATCTGCAGCATTACTTTTCGGATGAAGATGATATGCCCTTTATAGGAGATGCCTTGATATTTCCCATGGAAACTCTTACCAAAACCTTCACAGAAGGTATGCATCTTGCTATTTCTATGTTTAATTTGTTTTATTGTATCAGTGATATTTTGTTATAGATCAGTGTTCGTCCTAACACAACAGTGTCTCATTGTCCAAAAAAAACCAAAACCTGCTGCCCACGAGGAGATGAGAAGGCCCTTTCTCTAAGCTCTTTCTAAACGGTGAAATCATCTGATTTCCAACAATTGTATCCAACTAAATATACACATTTTTTTTTTTGAGGTGGGAGATCAGAGGGTCAATCATGCTCCACCAGTCAAATCTACTAAAAGAAGCAGAGCAAAGTCTTGGTCATGGAATATGAGGATTAATAGAGGGTCTCAGGGTTTACTAGATACATTTTTCCCACTGTAATCTCCAGAACCTTGGAAATATTGGTAAAGATAATTAAGAATTACTCTAAAATTTAAATTTGTTAGGACAATAGCTTTTAAAGCTGCTTTTATCTGACAATTTTTGGCTCACCAGTTTGTGCTACTATAATTTTCTGACCTTTTAAAATTCTGTTTTTGATAAGCCAGGACTTTATTTCCAGAATCTACTGTTTGATGACAGATTGTTCTTCTTAGGAAAAAGAAATGTCAACAATGATTTCTTCTCAGGTTATGTCGCATGCTAGAAACTTTCACCCTTCTATAGACATTTGACATTAACATATATCAACATGATAGATATAGAGTATGGAGCAGGCATGGAAGCTGAGTCTTCTCCATACAAGGTGGGTACCAACTGCTCTACTACTCAAAGGAGCCTGAAATGCCGAGGATGGGAGATAACTTAAATCCTGAAAGTTTAACCACTTAAATACCATGGTCAGTAGTGACCTCAGCATGCAAACTGTTGAAGGGCTAAGCTATATTAGTTCTAATAAGCACCAAAAAAAAGAAAACCAAAGGCTTTATTTTTTAAAACGACCACCCCAACCACCCATAACCAGATTAAAATTTTTCAGGGGAAACCCCCGATTTTAAATCTAGCAAAAAAATTTTTTAAAAATTTTTTACATTTAACTTACCCAATACATTTTTAATTTTTAGTTTTAGATTATTTTTCATTTAAATTTTTCACGTGTTTTTACGGGAAAATCCTAAATGATGAGTTTATAGTACTTTGGGTGCTTTCACACAGCTTTTTTTTGTTGCATTCTTGGGTGCATTTTTGGATGTCTTTCTGTGAAGAAAGGCACAGCAATTAATGCTGTACATTTCTGCACAATAAAATGCATCCAAACATGCACCAAATAAATGCTCCACATGAAAGCAGCCTTATTGATGTTTTTGTAGCCTGCGTTAACTGCTTGTACTAAAAAAAAAAATGTATCTTAATTGGGTGTTGTCAATGCAGCTTGAAAGGGGCTTTTAAAAATTTGAAATTTCCCTTGGGGGCAGGTTTGGAGCGAATTTTTTTTTTGAAAATCCATTGAAGACTGATGAATATACAGTATTCTGTGATTTTCTAGCTTTAGTAGTAACAAAAAAGCTAAGTCTGTTTGAAGACCATTGATGTTTTTTTGGAAAGTTTTTTTTTACAAAAGCTGCCATGAAATTTGAGGTCTGATAAGTAGGTTTTTTTTTAAAATACATTGTGTATTGACTTCCCCGGTAATCAGTAAAGAACCAGCAAACCCGGGGTAAAGGCTGACACAAAATAAGGGGATTTTTTTTTCTTCTCTCTAAGCTCTATCTTTTAAATGGCCCTTATTCCAGACAACCCAAAAAATTGTTTTTTTAGTTACACCCCAAAAAAAAAATTAAAAATTTTAAAAAAAAATCACCTTTTTAAACCCCTTTATTACCTTATATGCTCGAGTATAAAGCCGAAACCCAATAAAAAGCCGGGGGCACCAAATTTTTTCCAAAAAAAAAACTGGGAAAAATTCTGAATGATTTAAAATTTGACTGAGTATAAATGAATAGAAAAGGGATAGGCCCCCCCTACGGTATAAAGGGAATATAAGGCAGGTAAATGTCCCCCCAAGGGAGGGATATGCCCCAAAATAGGGAGGTATAAGTTTTCCCCCAAGGCAGGTATAGACATTTTTTTGGGTAGGGGAAAATGTCCCCCCTCATAGGCAAGTTTTAAAGGGAGTTTTAGGCAGTAAATGCAGGAAAAGGGACCCAAAGGGATTTTGGGGCCCTAGCAAGTACAGCCAATGGCGCCCCCCCCCCCCCCCCCGCCCCCAAAAAAAAAGCCCCCTAAACCCCTCCCCCTACAAACAACTAATTTCCCCAAACCCCTGCACCCGGCCTCCGCCCCTTTTGCCCGGTCCTGTCACTAATTTTTTGCATATTTAAAGCTCCCGTCCACATTCCCCCCTTTCCGGGGGGACCCCAAAAAAATGTCACCAAAAGAGGGAAAAACCCCGACAATTTTGGGGTTTTCAAAATCGCTCCCCCCCGTATGACAGTGTAAAACCCCCGAATTAAAATTCCCCTAAATAATCCACCCCATAAAGGAGCAAATCTACCCGGAAAAGAATGATTTTTAATAAAAAAAAACTCCCCAAAAAAACCAAAGACCCTAAACTATTACTACTTAAGGATCAAAAAAATCCTGCCAGACCCGACCAAATGCACCCCCACATGTGCTATCAGCTTACACAGACTTGTTTACATATCCCAAACCGCCATACGTGACCAATGTGGAGATACTATTGTAATATAGGAAGAAAAAGGAGAAACGCAAAAATCGTAAAAATCTTTACACTTTCGGTGTTTTAGTATATATATATTATTTGTGCCCCCTTTCTAATTTGGCAATAAATGAGCACAACTCCAAAACACGTATAATACTCCTTAGTAACCCCCTGTCTCAAGCACCGGGGTTTCCCTGTGCCCCTGTGCAGTGTATGCTCCGGGTAAAAAATAGAAATAAAAGCAAAAATACGGAAAATTCAGCGCTCCTTAGGAAAACACAAAAATTTCTAGTTTATGTAGAGCTCTACAGAAATATAAGTGATTACCTGCAGTTACATTTTTGTGACTCACGGAGACTCATTTCTGATCAGCGTCGTTCACTTTCCTTTTCTTTCCATCCGGGTTACACCTTTATGTGATTTCCCGGCCCCGACCCCCCCTGGGATTTGGACAAAATCTTAGAATCCCCCAATTTCCGCAACCCCCTTACTTTTAATAATAAAATCCCCTCAGTCAGAAAGGATAGATATGCCCTCTAGCAGGCAGGTATATTTATATTTGTTCCCAGTCAGAAGGTATATATTGTCCCCTTAGACAGGGAGGTATATAAAATTTAGGGGACCAGCAAAATATTAAAAAAGGTCCTCCAGCGGACGCACATGCGCTAAAAGGGCCGACGGGCCCCCAGGCCCCTGGCAGCGGCCTGGGCCCCGGCGAGTTCGGGGGCCCCTGTTTGCGGGCCCCCTTTGGACAGGCAAGGGGAAGCCCTAGGCCCATCGCATCTCTCCTCCGTCGCCCGGCCCGGGATATTCCCTATAGGCAGTATAGGAATATGGCAGTAATTTCTCCATAGGCGGGAGGCATAGGTCCCCCATAGGCAGATACAGGCAGAGTGTGTTAAAAAAGAAAAAGTACAAATGCTTAACTCTCTCCCCTCTTACTGCATATGTGCCCCCAATAGCAGGTACAAACAGTTATAGGCATGCATATGTTCCTCATCAGGTATGGCGGGTAATACCCCAATAGGGGAAGGGGGTTTTTTGGGCAGGTTTTAAAATAGGCATATATGCCCCCCCTGGGCAGGTTTTAGGCAGTTAAAGGCGGGTAAATTCCCCCCTAATTAGGAAAAAAAATACCCCCCCATAGGCAGGTAAAAAGGCATGTATATGTCCTCCTAGACGGGTTTTTTTAAAACGAACCCCCCCCAAAGGCAAAAGATAGTAATGGGCAGTAAGTCCCCTATGACAAGATAGACAGTTATAGGCAAGTATATGTCCCCTCATAGGCAAGAATAGGTAGGTATAGGCAGTTATAGACAGATATAGGAAGGTATATTTCACTCATAGGCAGGTAGAGGCTGGTATAGGTCCACCATGGGCAGATATAGGCAGGGTTTGTTAAAAAATAAAAAATAGAAATGCTCACCTCTCTCCCCTCTTACTGCACAGTGTCCCACTCAGGGACAGACATTATAGACTGCAAAAGTCCCCCAAGGGTAAGGGAGGGATATGTCCCCCATAGCAGGGAAAGAATTTTTTTTGTTCCCTTTTGCAGGTTTTAGGCAGTTTTTAGGAAGTATATTCCCCCCTAGTAAACAAGGGAGTATAGTCCCCCTAGGCATGTATAGGCTTATAGACAGTAATATCCCCCTTAGGGAGGGTTGGCAATAAGGGAGGTCATTCCCCCCAAAGGGAAGTTAGGCAGATTAGGCAGGTATATGTCCCCCATAGGCAGGTATAGGGAGAAATAGCGGGGGGTTTGTCCCCTCATGGGAGGTATAATATTTTTAAAAAAAAATTTGCCTATTTCCCCCTATAAAAAGGGGGTATGTATTAGCCCCGTTACAAAAAACAGCCCCCCTTTCTTATGAAAATCTGATTTGGATTTGCTAAGACCCAAAAGCATCTGCAACTATCAAGCAGGAAGACTGGAGTCTGTATATACAGCTCTCATTGAGGACTGAATATACAATGACCAAGAAGTCATGGATGATGATAAACCGTTCCTATCTTCTCAGTGGATGAGAAACATGCATGGAGAGTTAAACAGCCACCCCCCGGATGTTTTTAGCCTATGAGTGGTTATCAACTGGTTATTATGCAATGTTTGATCATGTTTGCATCTATAGGCTATGTCAGCACTATATAAATAAGGATTATTATAATGCATAAGACCTGATGAGTTCAATGTGCACCATAATGATTAATTTCACCTGTGGTGGCGCTGCAGGGAATTTGAATATTTACATGTTCTCTTTTCTATTAAAAATAATCATTGTGGTTCCCAGCAGGGGGTAATCTGTGATCAGCTTGGTGTTGGTTATCAGTGTTGATCGAATCGTTCAAGAAAAGTTAAGTGCGAGTCGAACATCTCGATTTTCTTGAGCTCAAACCAAACCAAGCATTTTACTGTTTGTTCGAGTAAATGTTCGATTTCACCATGGCGTTCGACATGCCATTTTAATGGTGTTCAGCAACATTCTGCACTTTTGGCGGCCATCCAATCAGTGCAGTTCACACAGAAGTGTCAAAAACGTCATCGCTGAGGTGTAGGGTCTTTGCCCGCTAAAATCACATGCTTGTTATATTTAAAATTTACTTATTACATTCTGAATTTCCCTTTTCAGCTCACTCTTTGTACGTACGATGCTCTCGTCTGCTTTTCTTGATGCAGGCAAAGATTTTTTTTTTGCAAATTTTGACATGAAAAAAATTCTATTTAGATTTTAGGTGTTGTTAGTGGGGTCTGCAGCAAGCTTGGGAATCAAGATTAGTTTTGTCACGGACCCCTGCAACCCCCCCCCTTTCCCGGGTCCCGCAGGGCGCCCCTGCCCTGCTTCCAGCGGGGCCCCCTCCCGCAGTCGGGGTCGGGGGGCCCCTGGTCCCCCCCTGTCAGGTTCATTACCCAGCCGCGCCCTGCTTGTTGGGTCGTCTCCGGGCGTGGCTCCCCTTTGGGGCCGCACGCACCGGGGTTTTTTATTTAAAGGGCGTGACCGGAATTGGCATTGCCGGACTGCTTCTATTTAAATCCCGGTTTCCTGGCGGCCCTGCCGGGTCCTTTTTGTATGTTCCTTAGGAGAAAGTGTCTAAAAAATTCGTTTCCTTTTCCGTGTACGACCCCTGCTCGCTTAACGAACAGAGCCGGGTTCCTGACCCCTGCGTGTCTCCGTCTACAAAACCCGTGCCCCTGCCCTGACCCCTGCCTGTCCCCCCCTACGAGCCTGCCTGCCGTTTCCGTACCCCGCACCCTTGTATTGTGGCTGAAAACTTTCCCCCAAACCCCGAAGCTGTTTTTGGTGAATTGCAGGCTCCATAACCCCTAACTCTCAAATACAGGATAAATTATACAGAGTGTTTGGATTGCTAAAACATACCGTGCCCAAAGTAACATTTTTGCAGTATTGGGAGTGAAATAATTTTATAACACACCGTCTCCAATTCTCCGATACAAATAAATACAATCTAAATAGTGGTTGGTTGGTGAAAATTATACTGAGTGGAGGGAAAAGGTTATTTTTGGGGTTTTGGGGGGGGAAAAATTATAAGTATACCATGGTTATGTCATCAGTATATATCAAGGGAAAAAAGTTCTCTCTGTTGCTAAATCTTTTCTCAATGCCCAAAAAATGTAATTTTGCCAGATTTTAAGTCCACAAACACTAAAAATTTCCGTGCATTTTTTGTGAACCAAAATTTTATACATTCTCTCTTTTTTTTTGGAAATTTATTTTTTCCATGCACAAGCTTTTGTTTAGCTTTTGAACAGGAGGAATAAGGTGGTAGCGGCAAGGAGGGGCATAGAAAGTGGAGATGAGGTACGAAAGAAGGCACTTCTTAGTGCTCCCGGACAACACACATGCGAGACATAGTCAGTAACAGGGGCTAGGCCTTGCCTTGTCAGTTTCCTGTATTCCATTACTGAACATGTCGACAGTGTCGACAGTGTGTTTTAGTGGTTATCGACCCTACACCACGGGTTTTATCTCCTCTTCCCCTTTATCCAGCCACAAAATTTATCACATCTCCATATCACGTTAACCTGAAGCAAAAACGGGGCCAAATGTCAAGCCCCCTATACAGACCACTCAAAAATCCATAATCCCTATTCAGAAAAGCTCTTTGATCACACAAAGGGTTGGGGTCAGAAGACATTTCAAAAGGCCAGAGGCCAAAAAAGGATGATTTTGTTGCTCTGGTGCCCAATTAATTTGCCCTCAAGGAAGCTGGTCCCTCGGGAGAAATAGGGAGGGGGTCTGCCGTACTGCCCGAATGCCCTGTTGGGACCCCTGCCCGTTACCCTGTGCCATTTTCCAATACCATGTTTTCTTATGTGTAAAGGGGCTTTCGGGCCCTCAGGTTTCAAAAGCCCCCTAGGGGGTGCTACCGCTGAACCCCCTATAATAAGCCCCCCGCCACTTTTAACCCCCATGTTCCCCCTTGGTTTTGTTTGCCACCACGTATAATTTCCCCTGTACAAAGCTTTCAAGCAGATGGGGTAACTTGAAGTTCTTTTGCCCCGGTGCAAAAGTGAAAAAGGGGGCTTCTGGCCCGTTACCCTGTGCCATTTTCAATACTGGTTTTTTTTGTTCCCCCTCAGTATGCAGTGCCCCCTAGCACTGCTAACCCGCTGGCCCCCTCCAAAAGCTGGGCCACCCCGCTTGGGAAAAATTTTCCCCCAACTTATCAGTAACTCGAGTCAAAATTTTTTTCACTAAAATTTTTCCACGTATCCAGTTTACTGTTTTTTGGGTGGTAAAAAAAAGCTTCTCCTCCCCCTGTATATAAAAAATTAACCCAAACAAACTTTCCCATTGAAATTTTAAAGGTGTTTAGTTCGAATCGAAAACCCCGAATGAAAAACAACTGTTCCCAAAATTCGACTTTGAAATCAAAAAATTTTACTGATTGCTCTTTAATAAAGGTTTTTTCTTTTTTTAAGTTTTATTTTTAGTGATTGCATATTTCAGTGGAATTGGACATGTCATTATTTATGTACTACACCTATGAAGAATTTTTCTATTAAAAAGTTTTAAAAATTTTTGGGCTTTTTTCTACAGGTCACATTACAGGAGATATCTTGATTGACCTCAGTGTTGGTTCTATGGTCCATCAACTGTTTCAAACCTGTGAGTTTTTTTAAAACCCTCATTTGTGCTGAAATTTTGTGAAAAGAGGGTTTATGGGCTGAAAAGGGTGGGTGGGCCCCCCGGACCCGGGCATTTGAATGGGGGGGCATGCCACCCAAAAAAAAAATTTTGCCCAAAAAGGGGCAGGTGAAGTTTTTTTTCTTGATTTTAAGAATGACTCTCTGAAAAAGATCTGTGAAATATTTGGACAATGTGCCTCTTATATTATTTTTTCAGTACTGGTCTATTCAAAACAGTTCACCAGCCCTAGTTAAATTAAAGTCTTTCAGCCAGTACTGAAAGCCAACAATCCAGATCTAACTACTGAGCTTTCATGCCACCTCACTCTATCCTTATTTTTCTATTTCTTTCAGTGATCATTTACAGGACAAAGAAGGAAAAGTGAGATCAGCAGTTCAACATGTTATGAAATGTGACCTTGAGAAAGAGAATATCATGGATCCAATGGTCTTACCTCCAGCAGATTGTATCATCAGTGCCTGGTTCCTAGATGTTATCTGCAAAGATCAAAATGATTTTATCAGATATCTCAAAAAGTTCTCAAGGTTGCTGAAACCTGGTGGACACTTTATATATATTGGAAATTTAGGTATGCCATATTATACAGTAGGAAAAGACAGGCTCCATGCTTTCACATATGATGAGGATTGTGTCAGGAAAGCTCTAGTTGGAGAAGGCTTTGTTATTGATTCCTGTAAGGTCAAGGAGAGAACGTCTGTAAGTGACCTCATTGAGTATAAGGCCGTCATATTCATTGCAGCTCACAAGAAGAATTAGCTTTGAGTAGAAGCCTTTAACGTAAGTCTGCATGTCCAGATTATATATAGAACTTTAAAACAAGATACGGTAATCATAACCAAGCTTCCTCTATGATCTTATTCACTTAGATAATTTATAAACATTTCTGTTAATTTGCTTTAAAGGGTTTACCAGTTTGGACAATTCCTCTGTTAGGGAATTCTGAGTTAAGAAAGGGAAGTCTTATGTTGAGGATCTTCACATTGTAGCCAAAGTTAAGAGCAATGATGAGATGCATCTATTTCTCTGAAGTAAATGTCCTGTCCTGTATCACACAGACGAGCCATTGATTTACATGGGCAATGTGTAATGCTTCATTTCCTTTGTGTTTAAAGATCACCTGTCACCACTACACAAACATGAAATGGAAATGAAATTATAAGACTTTTCTATACTTGAGTATAAGCCGACCCAAGTATAAGCCGAGGCACCTACTTTTGCCACAAAAAAATTGGAAAACTCATTGACTCGAGTATAAGCCTAGGGTGGAAAATGCAGCAGCTACCAAAAACAAAATGGATACCAATAAAATTACATAGGCAGGTATAGGCAGGTATATGTCCCCCATAGGTAGTTAATTGTCCCCCCATAGGCATGTATAGGTAGGTATAGGCAGTTTAATGTCCCCCATAGGCAGGTATAGGTAGTTTAATGTCCCCCATAGGCAGGGGTAGGTAGGTATAGGTAGTCTAATATCCCCCATAGTCAGGTATAGGCAGTTTATTGTCCCCCATAGACTGGTACAGGCAGTTTAATATCCCCCATAGGCAGTTTAATAACCCCATAGGTATGTATAGGCAGTTTAATGTCCCCCATAAGCAGATAAAGGCAGGCATATGTCCCCCATAGGCAAATATAGGCAGGTATATGTCCCTCATAGGTAGGTATAGACAGTTATATGTCCCCCATAGGCAGATATGGGCAGTTTGAGGCAGGTATAGGTAGGTTTTTGTCCCCCCCATAGGCAGGTATAGGCAGTTATAGGTTGGTAAAGGCAGGTATATGTCCCCACATAGGCAGGTATAGACAGGTAGAGGCAGGTATAGGAAGGTTTATATCCCCCAAAGGCAGGTATAGGCAGGTACATGTCCCCCATAGACAGGTATAGGTGGTAATAGGCAGGTATATGTCCTCCATAGGCAGGTATAGACAGATATATGTCCCCCATAGGAAGATATAGGCAGGTATAGGAAGGTATATGTCCCCCTTAGACAGGTATAGGCAGTTATAAGCAGGTTTTTAAAAACAAAATACAAGTACTTACCTCTCTCCCTTGCTGCTCCGACTTCCGGGTGCTCTGTCTTCTTACTGGCACAGAGGGCATGATGTCATCAGGCAGTGCGATGACACTCACTCTGCCTGTGAAGAATACTCCGGATAGCCGCAAGTCTTTTCTCCACAGTGGTATCTTCACCTGTATGCGCTCCCAGAGGAGTCACATATAGCAGAAGAGATTGCCGTCAGCGCTCAGGCCATGGCAGCTCTTGGACGCTGTTGGTTGTCTCTGGATTCAGCTATATGAGCTCCCTTAGGAGTCGCATATAGCTGAAGTGTCCCTGCTGGCGCCCAGGCCGTTGCAGCGCCCGGATGCCGACAATGACTCAAGGACGGATTTTTAAGCACATTTTATGTGCTGAAAACTTGGCTTATGTATACGGTACATATCATTAGCCAGGGCTGTTTCTAGGTTAAATTGCATGCAGGGTGGGGTGAAGAAATCTCCACCCTTATTGCCATGTTGCACCACAATGCGATACCCTGCATCACAATTAACCAGTGCCTAAATATACACAAAGTTATAACACAAAGTTCTATGCATAAAACTGCTAAATAATAGCCATGCAATTTCCAAATATTACTGCTACACAAAACCAGAATCCCATGGCTAATATTACCAATAATCCCATTAAGATCAAATACCGACACATCATCACCACATGTCACCACCACACAGTGGCTGAATAATAACACCACATATCATTATCAGTGACTGAATAATATAACAATATATTACAGAATATAAACCACTATTCTACAATCAATGTTAGTGCCATACAGTTACCATACAGTGGTAGTTATCAGTTGCGCACAGGTTCTGCAGACTGTATATTACGACCTTATGGTGACCATATAGTGGTAGAACTAGTGTAAACAGGCTCTGCAGACTGTAAATTACCTCCATGCAGTGACCATTTAGTGGTAGATATCAGTTGTACACAGGTGCTCTGCACACATATAAGTGATTGCAATAAAGTTATATTCAGGGACTCACAGGAGACGTCTTTTCTGATGAGTCATTCTCTTTTTCTTTTTGTTCCCCATCTGGCCCAGACCTCCATAACAATTTCTTCTGGCCCCAACTCTTCAATGTAGAATTTACCAAACAAACATCCCAGACTTCTCACTTTTGAAGACTTCCCTACCAATTACTAGCTCTGTACAAACTCACCATCTATTTCACTTCAAATGTGAATAATGACCCCATGGTGTCTCTAACATTAACAGTGCCTCCTAACAGATATGGGGCTTCCATGTGTGCACCAAGCTTTGATCTTGTTTTGTGTCCACATACAGGAGGTAGTTAAATCCCTCAATATTGTATGTAGGTACAAAACCCAACTAGGTAGGCAGATGTAGGTAGATTTATAGGTCCTCCAATAGGTAAGTATCTAGGTCCCTAGTATGTAGTTAGGGAAGTAAATATGTATATTGGCCCTCTGTATGTAGGTATATAACCCCTGTAGGTAGGTAGGTATATAGACCAGGTTGGTGTAAAGGCCCCCGAGTAGTTATTTATATAAGTCCCTAGCAGGTAGGTAGGTACATAAGCCCCCTATAGATACAAATGTAGGCCCCAGTATGTATATTTATAGGCCCCCTGAATGTAGATTTATGCCCCATGTAGGTAGGTATATGCTGCCTCTAGGTACATATATTCCCCCTGTGTGTTGGTAGATATAGGCATACCAGTAGGTAGGATATTCTACCTGTAGGTAGATATAGCCACCTAAAGGTTGATATAGCCCCCTCTGTAGGGAGGTAGATATAGTCCTCAGTACGTAGATTTAGCCCTATATAAGAAGGTAGTCCCCTTGTAGATAGGTAGATATAGCCACTCTGTATGTAGAAATATGACCCTTGAGATGTCAACTACTGGCCTGTTTTTCCGGGCAGGGCAAGCCACCTGTTGAGTTATGTCCTGGGTGTGCGCCTGTAGAAATGGCCCAGTCATTAGTAAATGGGATGATTTCCCTCACTATTAAAGCAAAACAGGCTTTACTTTAACTTTGTCAGGCAGAGATCATAGTCTGGTAAGATTTATTCTTTTGGAGATACACAGCTGCTTGTACAGGGTTAATCTAAGTCTCTCACTGTACATACACTGCAGCAAGCACAGCGCACTGAGGACATATGTCTGACAGGGGTTACCTGTTGCTTCCAGCCTCCTCCTCCATAGCACACACTCATCCATATTGCACTGCAGCTAGTGAATATAGCAGCACAGAGCTTCCCAGTATAGACATGGTACAGACTTACAGGCTCCCTCCTACACAATGGACTCTCCCAATTCAGAAGCAGGAAGTTTCACAGAGCTGTTAACATAGTGATCCCTCATCCTGTGAGGAGCATGACTTGGCCTGATTTCAATCCTGTTCTACAGGGCCAGTGCTTTTTTTTTAACTATATTAAAGTTGAAATGCTTTCATTTCCCTAATTAAACACTTTTAAGAAAGTGTTGATATTTTAGTCTTCTATCACTTCATGGGGTTCTCTGGAGAAGATAGATCCCCTTTAAAGTTGAAGAAAAAAATGGAAACTTTCTCAAAAGTTTATCAGCATACTGCAACTAATTCCTGTGGGTGCCAGCCATGGGGAACACTGTCATCAATGTATTGTCACTTAATATGTAGGACTTGTTGGAATCACATGTGTATTATGTGCATAAAATATCATTTCAGTTTTTAGCATGAAAAGTAAGCATAAGGCATGCATCCTAAAGAATATGCTTTACATTCATTCTTCCAAGGGTCCTTTTCCTTGTAGACTGAGTCCGAGGTCGAATGCTATGAGTGTATTGTGACCCTTTAAACTTAAGATAGTGTTGAGACCAAATTTGATCATCCAGGACAGTGTTTCTCCAGTCCTCAAGACCCACCAACAGGTCATGTTTTCAGGATTTCCCACAAAATACACTGACAATAATTAAATCACCTGTACAATACTGAGGAAATCCTGAAAACGTGACCTGTTGGTGGGTCTTCAGGACTAGAGATGAGAAACATTGACCTAGGAGATCACGGGGGCTTGAAGTCTTGGGATCAGATTCTTTTTCATTGCTTTCCTGCTCCATATTTTCTGTATGTGAATAGTGTAATAAAGTGAAGCATATCACATTTAGCTGTTGGTGTCCTTTAATAATGTGGGACCTCTCTCACTTGTATCTTATGTATAGTTTACCAACCTTGATGTATGAGCAATAACCATATTTAGTCGAATGTACTGTATGTTAGCAATTACATACAGGTAGGAACCAAAAGATTATAAGATCATATAAGATATCTGCCTCTGATCTCTATTGGACACACTCTTAAAGTGAAGCTGTCAGATTTTTTATGCTGCCCTATCTTAGAACAGGATGTGGTAAAGGGAGATAAGTTGAGTTTTGAGATCTAGACAGTGTCATATAGGGTTACCTGGGACCCACCAGTGGAGTTGATTCTTGGATCCCATCCTGCAGCTACTGTACATGACTTCACATACTGCACAAGACGTTCTTTCTTACTCTCTTTCTCTGCCTTGATCCCTGAATAGCAGCCCCAGGATTGCCATGACCCAGGGCCCTCCTTGGTTTGATCTTCTCTCATGTGGTCCAGTCCGAACCTGTATTTAAGTTTATGTGATTTAATGCTGAATTTCTGAATAAAAGCAGATTAGATTTTAAAAGAAAAGCTTAAAGTGCTACTTACCTGCCCACATGCACATCTTTGTACACACACTAATACTTGGAAAGCTGTCAATCACTGCATGTGGGCAGATTCAGTAGTACTAAACTGCCTCTTAAGGAGTCCTATCAGGATTTACTTTGTTTTTTACTCAGGAATCCTGCACCAAGCCATCAACAATCTATATATCACAGAGTTCAGCTCCTCTCCTCTATCATATAACCCTATATATCACAGAGCTCAGCTTCTCTTCCTCTATCATATAACCCTATATATCACAGAGCTCAGCTCCTCTCCTCTATCACATAACCCTATATATCACAGAGCTCAGCTTCTCTCCCTCTATCATATAACCCTATATATCACGGAGCTCAGCTTCTCTCCTCTATCATATAACCCTATATATCACAGAGCTCAGATCCTCTCCCTCTATCATATAACCTTATATATCACAGAGCTCAGCTCCTCTCCTCTATCATATAACCCTATATATCACAGAGCTCAGCTCCTCTCCTCTATCATATAACCCTATATATCACAGAGCTCAGCTTCTCTCCCTCTATCATATAACCCTATATATATATATATATCACCGAGCTCAGCTTCTCTCCTCTATCATATAACCCTATATATCACAGAGCTTCTTTTCCTCTATCCTATAACCCTGTACATCACAGAGCTCAGCCAGGGCTGTCTTAAGAGCACTATGGGATCCTTGGCAGAGCTGTTTACTGCCCACCCGCCCAAAAAAAAAAAAAATACTGAAAGAAACAAATATAAACATTACCAGCTCAGGTTACCATTACATGACAGAGACTATAGCGCTGATGGAAAATAGAAGCAAAATAACCCCTGACATGCAGGGACTCTCCGGAGACGTCCTATCTGATCAGTCGTTCTCTGAAGCGTTCTTTTTCCCTTTTCCTCTACTTCCGTCCTGACCGCCATGATGACTTCTCCCGGCCGCAACTCATCCCTGCAGAATGTAACACACAAACATCTTACAATACTCACTTTATCAGCACTTTGCTACCGATTCCTACCTCTGTTATGGGCACCCCACATTTCGTAAGTAGGTAGTAATGTTGCCCACCATTAAGTATTTAGGTTTACAGGCTCACTGTAGGTAAATATGCTGTCCCCTGTAGGTAGGTTTATAGCCCCCCCCTGTAGATTGTAGGCCCCCTGTGTGATCTCCCCCATAGATTGTAAGCCACCCTGTTTTGTTCCCCCATAGATTGTAGGGCCCTCCTGTATTATCCCCTCATAGATAGGGCCAGTAATTACCAAAGTGGGGCCAGTAATTAGCCCCCAGTAATTAGCCAGACAGGGCCAGTAATTAGCCAGGCAGGGCCAGTAGTTTGCCAGGCAGGGCCAGTAATTAGACAGGGCAAGTAATTAGCAGGCAGGACAAGTAATTAGACAGGCAGAGCCAGTAATTAGCAGGCAGGGCAAGTAATTAGCCAGATAGGGCAAGTGCCAGTTAATAGCCAGGTAGGGACAGTGCCAGTAATTAGACAGGTAGGGCCAGTATTTAACCAGCTAGGGCCAATAATTAACCAGGTAGGCCCAGTAATTAGCCAGGCAGGGCCAGTAATTAGCCCCCAGTAATTAACCAGCTAGGGCCAGTAATTAACCAGGTAGGGCCAGTAATTAGCCCCCAGTAATTAGCCAGGCAGGGCCAATAATTAGCCAGGCAGGGCCAATAATTAGCGAGGCAGGGCCAGTATTTTTCCAGGCATGTCAAGTAATTAGCAGGCAGGACAAGTAATTTGACAGGTAGGGCCAGTAATTAGCAGGCAGGACAAGTAATTAGCCAGGTAGGGCCAGTGCCAGTTATTAGCCAGGTAGGGCCAGTGGCAGTAATTAGACAGGTAGGGCCAATAAATAGACAGGTAGGGCCAGTAATAAGACAGGCAGGGCAAGTAAATATACAGGTAGGGCCTGTAATTAGCAGGTAGGGCATGTAATTATACAGACAGGGCCAGTAATTAGCAGATAGGGCCAGTAATTAGCGCAGATAAGGACAGTAATTAGGGCAGATAAGGACAGTAATTAATGCACATATGAACAGTAATCAGCAGATAGGGCCAGTAATTAGGGCAGATAGGGCCAGTAATTAGCAGATAGGGCTAATAATTAGGGCAGATAGGGCCAGTAATTAGCAGACAGGGCCAGTAATTAGGGCAGATAGGGCCAGTAATTAGGGTAGATACGGCCAGTAATTAGGATAGATAGGACCAGTAATTAGGGCAGATAGGGCCAGTAATTAGCAGACAGGGCCAGTAATTAGGGCAGATATGGTCAGTAATTAGGGCAGACAGGACCAGTAATTAGTTTTTTTTAAAAAAAATAAATAAATAAATTCTCACCTGTTATCTCTCTTTCCCTCATCTTCTCCTGCTTCGGAGCGGGAAGCCGCACTCACAGCCGATTGCGGGCCGCGGACCATGCACGCGAAGACGTCATCACATCACGCTACCTGCGTCACGGCCTGCAGAGGGCTGAATGGCCTGCCTCAGTCACTGCTTGCGCCACTCTGTGACCCAGCCATGCAGCCGTGTGGTACCATGCGCCAGCTCTCGAGGCCCGCAGGGGGGAAACATCAGGCCTCCCCCCGCTGCGGCCTGGATCCCGGCTACCCACCGGGCAGAGCCTGGCTGTCACTTCATCGGGCAGGGTAGGCTCGTGGGGCCCCCGGGCAACCGCCTACCCATGCCCAATGGAAGATACGGCCCTGAGCTCAGCTCCTCTCCTCTATCATATAACCCTATATATCACAGATCTCAGCTTCTCTCCTCTATCATATAACCCTATATTTCACAGAGCTCAGCTTCTCTCCTCTATCATATAACACTATATGGAAAAATAGGTACTGGACAATATAAAAAAAACAGACGCCAAGGCGTACTCCTAGTGCAGACAACGGAAAAAAGAATTTTAGGGTGAGTATATAAGCAAGACTCTCACCTTACAGTAGTTGCGTTCAGGCATATAGTGAGCAGCTGGTCCCAACTCCTCAAATCTTGGACGCAGTACCTCGAGTCCTCGATGTCAGAATATGCAATTAAATTTTACTTTTGTGTGGCAAAAGAAAATTTAAAGAGATATCAAGGGTCTAGCGCTTTGAATAATAGTAGTAACGGCTGTGCCGAATAAAATAAGTAGTGTTGAGCGATTATTATCGACAAAGTTGAAATCGGCACAGTTTTTATGTTGTTTGAAATTTTTAGATCATGCGATAATTTAGGTTAAAATCTGTGCATTATCTATTAAGATCGCGCCATTTTCGGCGCTTCCTGTCATTTTGGCGGCCAGCAAATCAGCTTACAGAATAGAGCAGGGTGAGATGTGTGTGCGAAGTCATGACTGGGATGTGTATGGTTGCGATTGGCTGGAAAAATAACATGACCTCGTTTTACATAGAACAGCGTTTCCTGTTCAGCCTCAGTGTCTCTCAGCGTCTCAGAGCAGAAGGACGTGTGCTCTGCCTGTGGCCAAACAGCTCAGCGAAATTATTATATTTCTTCACAGAGAAACCTCTACTATTAGCTGTGATCCTTCCAATTTAGTTAGATTAGAGAGTGAAAGATTTTATGTAGTTAGGTAGAGAATTTTAAAGGAGCATCTACCGCTGTAAAGTCACGGGTGGGAGCGGGGTGGGGGGACCCCGAGGGCGAACACAGACAAGCTCTATAAAGAATACTGGATAAAGTTCACCAAGACTTAGTGTAGACATTGCACTGCAATAACTTTATTATCAACAGTTTTCTATTGAAATATTTCCTGGATATTGGGCAGCCTGAACTTATATATTTTAAACACTTCTTTTTTTGTAACTGCAGGTTCTTTGTTAGGTGCAAAAATCCCTTTTAATTATCAGTAAAATTTTCAGATAGGTGTTCATTTTAAATTTTTTGCCCTTTCCCACCTTTTTTCTTTTTTCCCACCCTTTGCTTTTTAAAAGGGGAACCCGAAATTTTTTTTGTCAGCACAGGTTGAGGGTGCCAAAAAAAACCTTTGGGGTTTTTATCCAAAATTACATTACAGTTTGTTTTTTTTTGCTTTTTTGGGCCCAGTCCAGATTTGTTATTGGGGCCCACCTTGCATTTAAAATATAAATTTGCAGAAATTTTTGTAGTACCTCAGGTGAATTAAAAGGGTTTCCCAAAAATTCCTTTTTTATCCAAATTTACTTTACAGATACGTGTTTTTTTCCCTTTGGGCCCCATAGCTTTGTTAATTGGGGCCCCTTCCCATTTAAAAATGTGAATACTGCAATTTTGTAGTCACCACAGGTGTTTTGAAGGGTCCCAAAAAATTTAAACTTGTTTTATCCGAATAAATTTCTGATACGAAAAAAATTTTTTTTATTTTGGGGCGAAATTTTCGCTTTGTTCTTTGAGGCCCCTTTGCATTTTAAAATGTAAATTTAAGAAATTTTTTTAGTCACCCCAGGTTTAAAATTAAAAGGGTTTGACCAAAATCCCTTGTATTATCCGAAAAATTTTTCAGATACGAAATTTTTTTACTTTGGTGCAGGCCAGCTTTGTTGTTTAGATCTACTTTGCTGTTAATTTTGAATAAAACAATTTTGAATTTCACCACGGGTAAATTTGATGGGTGCCAAAAATACCTTTTTATTACCCGGGAATACTTTTCCCGTTCGTGTTTTTCACTTTGGCGAGGCCAGTTTTGGTTGATAGATCTCCTTTGCAGTCATATTTGAATCCAGCTTTTTTGTTTTGATTTGGGGATTTGAGAATGGGCTGTGATTTCCCGTTTTTAATAAGGAGATTTTCCCAAAAAACCTTTTCCCATCCCTTCTAAAATTTTTTTAAATATTTCTAAAACAGGGGGAGCAAAAATTAAAGGTGGTAAGCGAGAAAAGGGGGGGGGGGTTTGGGGCATGGAGGTAGGGGGGTACGAGAGAAGGTGCTTTCCAGTGCTGGCGACAACACGAATCCCAAAAGCAGATCGCCCCAGTTAAAGGACCGTCGGTTTGTCTTCGCGGGGTGGGGCCCCCTGTGAATCTCAGAAAACGAACAGGGGTAAACCAATTGCCCTTCGGGGTTAAATTGGAAAACCTGCATAGCGTCTTACCCTCCCCCGTCCTCCCAGTCCCCGGCCAAAATGTCGTCATAAAGGATCACCAGCATCCCGTCCAACATGAAGCCCCCCAAATTTGTAAAAACTGGGTTTTTTCCCACCCCAATGTGGATAATCCATTTTCTGAAGACCTTTTTTGATGCCCAAATGCTTTTTGGGGGTTCAAAAAGGGGGCATTTTTTAAAAAAGATCAAGAGGCTAAGGGTTGTTTTTTCTTGCTTGACGCCCATTTAAATGTTGCCATCGAGGAGAAGAAGGAAGAGGGTTCTGGGGAAAAAATTTCCGGGGCGGCCCGGCAACCCCCTTGCAGTCCCTCTTGCTTGTAGCCCGCAGCCCCTGGATGAAAGAATGTAAGGACGCCCGAAGTAATCTGTCTTGTTTGATGATGATGATGACATTGCGGATCCAACGGGGTTTCTTTTCGGGAAAATTTTGGTTTGCGTGCGCTTCATAAATGGCGAGGAGGAAGACGATGGGGTGTGTCTTTTGGGTTTCCCCCTCAAAAAGGGAGAGGGCGGTCGCAGAAGTCCAATGTTATGATTCCGCCCGCCACGGTCAGCGCAAAACCCCCCTCCTCGTTATCGCCGGGCAAAAAAGGGCCAGGGGCCTCTCAAGCCCGGGGGCCCTTTTTTGAGCATGCCTCTGATTCACCCGCGGGTTTTATATGCCGCCTTTGCCTTAAACTGCAAAGTAAAAGGCAAAAACCCTTTGGTGGTTAACCAACCCCCAACATGTTTTGTCAATTTCAGTGAAAAGCATGATGAAATGGAAGGGGAAAAAACTTGGCTTTAAAAAAGGCCCAAGGGCACCCCGGGGCCCCCAACCCCTGTCAACCTCTGTTCCGATCCTCCTCCTCCGCCCCCAACCCAAACGTTTTTCAGCTGACCCAAAAGTCTTCAGATTCCCTGATCAGGGGGTCAGCCTCCGCTTCGCCTTCCCCCCGTCGACCGGGGGTACCCCCAAACACCCCAGAGACCCTTTCCCACCCCTTTCCTTCCGCCAGGGGTTTTACCCACCTGCCGCCCTACATGGCCAAATCTAGCAGCCAGCCTTCTGTCTTCCAGGTTTGGGAGCAGAAGAAAAAACTTTTTAACCCCAAAACCTTTCCCCAAAACCAAAAGCCCGAATTTGGGGGCATTGCCAGGCTTTTGGCCTTGGAAAAAGTTGCCTTTCCGTCTTGGGGGAAACTGGGGTTCCGCCACGTCATGGCCCCTTTCTTTCCCCCAATACAGTTTCCCAGCAGGCATTTCTTTGCCCGAAAAGCCGTCCCTGCCCTGGCCAAACCCCGTGTCATCTAAAATTTTTAAGCGCGTTTTTCGCATCTGTGTTGGGAAAAAAGTCCTTTTCAAACCCCCGACACATGGATAGTAAGACGGCTCCCCAGGCCCCGGTTTCCAATTTCCAAAAACCCCAGGGGATGGTGCAGGGGTTTTTTCCCCCCCGGGGCCTCTGGTGGCATCAAAGTGCCCAAAAAACCCGGACGTGTTGGGAAAATTTTTCTGGCTTGGAGACCGTTTCCCAAAAACAGGTCGGAATTTTGGATGGCTCTCCCCCAACGAGGAACCCGAGCGTGGCTAGGGGCCAAAAACTTGGGGCCCGGCAAGGGGGGGGGTGCGTTAAACGGGCGGAAAAACTGCTGGCCCCCCTTAAAATTTGGGGTTTTGGGCACATCCCCTTTCCCGGCACATGTCATGGGAAACCCTTTTCGCCGAAATTTTTTAAAGGTTCCGGGTCTGGACTGTGTGAGGAAGGCTCGAAGTCTAAGTTCGCACTTTCCCCCGGTTTGCCCCCCTGCTTCGTTTCCCCCCTGGTGGGCGCGTTCTGGTTTTTTCCCCGGCCTCCCCCTCAACCGGTTCCCCCGGTTTACATGGCAACACCCCTGGAAAATTCCACCCCCCCCAAAAGCCGCGAATTTGTGGGGAGGGAGCGCAATGCCATTACCAGTACGAAAGGGTCAAAAGGGTGACAATGCCCGCGGTGGGACCTCGGGGTGTTGAGCCCCCGAAGTGGAGGCAGGTGAAAGATTTCTTTCACCATTTTTTGCCAGTTTTGAAGAAGCCACCAAAATGGGGCAGTGCAGACCCAATTTTCCCCCTTTTCAGCATGGGGCCCTTGTGGTTTATCTTAGTTCTGGAACGATCGTTTTGGGCACTCTGAAAAAAAAAGGTCCCCCCAAGCGCGGGGGGGAGGGACGGACCCCAAATGCGGACACGGAGGGCCCTTTTTCTCGTAAATCCACAAGGCCCGACAGTTTCACCCAAATTTTATCGGTTTTTCATTAGCCCTGGTTTTTGGGTCCCGGTTGTTTCAAGGTGGCGCATCGCTCTCAGGGGGCATTTATCTCCCGGAAGTCAGGGCTCTGTTGAAGCTGTTTCCGGGGGGCAGCGGGGAGGAGGAAAGGGGTTAAATTTCCCAGAAAACCCACCGTTACCGACGTCCTGCCTTGGAAAGAGGTTGGCGTGAATTTGAGGGGAGGAGGAAGGGTGAGGAAGATCAGTTTGCTAGTTTCCCCTCGACCCCAGAGGCTTGGGGAAAACAAGGGTCATCTTCACATGAGTGATTGGTTTCTCCATTTCCCCCCAACATGATCCTCGCATTAAGGGGCCCTCAAAAAGAAACAGTTACGGGTGGGCCCCCCTCTGGATTCCCCCGGGACAAAAAAAAAACTCAGCACTTTCCCTTTCCCCCCCCCCCCAAAAAGAGGGTTTAAAAAGCTGGGAAAAGGAGACCTTGCTGATTGTTTAAAATGGGACATTTGTTGCGTTTTGCTTCACGTTCCTAATTGTCCCGGGGGGGAAAAAAATTTTGCGAAAGTTTTACAGCAGAAAAAGTGCCAAAATAAACCGTAGCGGGGGGAAACAGCAGGCAAAGGGGGCAGAAGTTAAAAGGGTGAAATTGGCATTTTTTATTTTCCACCTCACCAAGGGAAGCAATGCAGGGCAAAACCCTCCAAAAACAGAGACCAGTTAGATCATGGTGCACGACTATTGCGTTTTTAAACACCGATGTTTTTGTTGGGGTTTTCCCGGGGCCCAATAGACTTCTGGGTATCCAAAATGGACGAATGGGCCCCCAGCTGGTGCCCTGCCTTTGAGGTGTTTTTCATGCCCCGGAAACCAGAAAAATTTCTTTAGCGGACCTTTAGACAGCTGGAGGGAAATATTACAGACAACGCAAACCGGTTTCCCCCAGAAAAATGTGGATGTTTTTACTTTCTTTAAGATGAATCAGGCATGGATCTCTGATGATGTTGTGGCCCCAATTGCCCAGGTCAACCCCATTAATTTTTCCCGGTTTTTACTTCACATTTCCCCTTCAAACAGAAAAGGGCCTCTTTAAAAAATTTTTTTTTAAAAAAGATCATTTCTTACCCGCAAATTTTTTTCTATTTTCCCAAAAAGTTCATTTTTCTGGTTTTGTGTGAGGGGGGATGTTTTAAAAAAAACCAAGGGTTTTATTTTCAAACCGTTTTTCCATTTACTCAAATTTATCTTTAGAAGGTTTTTTTGCTTTTTCAATGGTTTTTTAGGGGTTTTTTGCTGTTTAGATAAAAGTATAATTTGGTCCTTTGGAAAAAGAAAAGTGGGTTTTAAGTGGCAATTTTTTCCCTCACAATTTTTAATAAATGGTTTAGGGAAAACATTTTTTATAATTTTTTTGGGGGCATGTAGCTGTGAGATTTTTAGAATTAAAATTTGGGCCTTTGGAACGAAAATTTTTGGTTTTAGTGGCATTTTTCCTTCCAATTTTTAAAAGTGGGTGAGAAGTCATTTTTTTTTCATTTTTTGGGGTCTTTTTTGTTTTTCACAATTGTCAAGAGGGGCTCAAGGGTTTTTGGTGCTGTCAGAAAAAGGAATTTGGTAGGACAATGTTAATGGACATATTGCAAAAGGGCTTGTTTTTGCAAAATCTTTTTCATAGCTATCAATCCCCGTATTGAGACACCCATTTAATACAATTTTAAAAAAAAAGAACAAAAGGGCTTTGGGGGGATTCCCCCTCCTATTTTTTAAAAAAGTTGGGGTTTTTTAGAATTTTAAAATAAATAAAAAATTTTCATGTACAAAATAGCTGGTTTAAAAAATTCCTCTGAATTTTACAAGGGGGGTACAGGAAAATTGACCAGTTTTTGGTTATTAAAAGGGGCGGGAGTTGGGGGCACGGGGCAAAAAGAAACAAAGTTTCAGGCAAAATTTTTTTTTTCCTTCCCGCCGTTAGTAAAAGGGGAAAAGAATTTCCAAGGGAAAAAAAGGGGACCCGGGTGTAACAGGAGCGTTTTTTCCCCCAGTATTTCCAAGTGAGCTCAATTTTGGGCCCCCAATCATACGGAGGGGGGAAGCGTTAAACCCCGGGACCCGGACAGGACATTTATATGTCCAGTGAAACTAAAATGGTGGTTGAAAAACTCCTTTTTCCGGCACTTTTTAATCTGGGGTCATGCAGGTTTGGGGCTCATGCTGTGGCCCAGGACAGGTATAGTCAATGTCCAGTGAAACTAAAATGGTGGTTGAAAGACTCCTTTTCCCGGCACTTTTTAATCTGTGGGTCAGACAGGTTTAATGGTAATTCTGCGGTACAGGACAGATATAGTCAATGTCCAGTTCAACTAAAATGGTGGTTGAAAGACTCCTTTTTCCGGCACTTTTTAAATCTGGGGGTCATGCAGGTTTGGGGCTCATGCTGCGTTCCAGGACAGGGATATTCAATGCCCAGTTCAAGTAAAATGATGGTTCAAATCATACTGCCTTCTGGCACTTTTTAATTTGTGGGTGATGCAGGTTTAAGGGTCATGCTGTGGTACAAGACAGGGATAGTGAATGGTGTGTGACTTTTTTTCTGTGGCTTTTATAACCTAAGTGTGTTGCCTAAGATGTAGCATGTATCCATTTGACTGTTGTGGATGTTAATTCCAGCTTCTCCAGCCCTGTTTGGGTGTAAGAATGAAGGTGTTGTTGCTCTCCCATAGACTTTAATGGTCATCGATCATAATCTACTATCGACTATCGACTATCTTGTCGATGATGGTCAACTATCGATCATCGACCGATGTCGATGGCCAACGTAATCGCTCAACACTAAAAATAAGGGATATAATCCCAAATAGAATTTATCTTTTTATTAAATACATAAAGTATAAACACTGATTAAGCTATAAAATAAGTCAGACCTTTTGAATAAGTCTGTAAAAAGAGGAGACAGATGAAACGCGTTTCGCCGATACACGTGCTCGGCTTCATCAGGCAGTATGTGGCTGCTGCATGGAAGTCCATGCTTTATGTAGCACTGAGTTAAATAAAGTTTCAACAAAACAGGACGCAGCAAATAAAGTTTCAACTTTATTTGCAGCTTCCTGTTTTGTTGAAATTTTATTTGCTGCTTCCTTTTTTGTTGAAACTTTATTTGCAGCTTCGTGTTTTGTTGAAACTTTATTTAACTCAGTGCTACATAAAGCATGGACTTCCATGCAGCAGCCACATACACATATAACCCTATACATCATAGAGCTCTGCTCCTCTCCTCTATCATATAATCCTATATATCACAGACTCAGCGCCTCTCCTGCTGTCATGTAACCCTATATATCACAAAGCTCAACTTCTCTCCCTCTATCATATAACCCAAATATCACAGAGCCCAGCTTCCCACCATCTATCATATCACCCTAAATATCACAGAGCCCAGCTTCCCACCATCTATCATATCACCCTATATATCACAGAGCTCAGCTTCTCTCCTCTATCATATAACCCTATATATCATAGAGCTCAGCTTCTCTCCTCTTTTCATATATATCCCTTTTATATTCACAGAGTTCAGCTTCTCTCTTCTGTCATATAACCCTATATATCACAGAGCTCAGCTCCTCTCCTCTATCATATAACCCTATATATCACAGAGCTCAGCTTCTCTCCCTCTATAATATAACCCTATATATCACAGAGCTCAGCTCCTCTCCTCTATCATATAACCCTATATATCACAGAGCTCAGCTCCTCTCCCTCTATCATATAACCCTATATATTACAGAGCTCAGCTTCTCTGCCTCTATCCTGCTTTCAGGATGACACAAACCAACTGACAAGTTGACTTTAAGCTTATATTTTTTTAAGAATCCATTGCAGACAAAAAATAGTCTAAATTCTGGCATTTTCCTAGCTGTACCATTGCCAAGAACTTTTTATCGCTCGTATTCCCATGACTGTCTTGGGGAGATAATACATTATGATGTTGCCAATAGTTCTTATTGACATACTGTGCAAACTGATTCCTAGTAATTGTATAAAGACCTTGAGCTCCGGTGTAGAGGCAGTCACCCCGTCTGTGAGACAAGATTACACCATGGATTCCTGCTCCCATAAGCTCTATCCTGTACATGGTTTCGATTCCAGACAACATCTGCAGCATTACTTTTCGGGTGAAGATAATATGCCCTTTTTAGAGGATGCCTTGATATTTCCCATTGAAACTCTTATAAAAACTCTCAAAGGGTATGTATTTTGCAATGTTTAATTTATTATTATTATTATTATTATTATTATTATTATTATTATTATTATTATTATTTTAGTGATATTTCATTATAGATTAGTGTTTGTCCTAACACAACAGTTTCTCATTAGACAAAAAAACAAAACTTGCCCACAACCCTGCTGCCCACGAGGAGAGGAGAAGACCCTTTCTCCAAGCTCTTTCTTAACAATGAAATCATCTGATTTCCAACAATTGTATCTAACGAAATATGAAATGAATTTTTTTTTTTTAAATTTTGAGGTGGAATATCTAAGGGGACAACTATGCTCCACCAATCATATTGACTAACAGGAACAGAGCAAACCTTAGTCATGGGATATGATGATGAATAGAGGGTCTCAGGGTTTACTAGATACATTTGTCCCACTGTAATCTCCAGAACTTTGAAAATCTTGGTAAAGATAATTAAGAATTACTCTAAAATTTAAATTTGTTAGGGGAATAGCTTTAAAAGCTGCTTTTATCTGGCAATTTTTATTTTTCCAGTTTGTGGTACTATAATTTTCTGACCTCTTAAAGGGAATCTGTCGCCATTTTTTTTTTTTTTTTTTACTTATTAAATCAAGCCCCTGATCCATATGCTTTTCCTCTCAGCCGTTTTTATTTCCTGATTGTAGATTTCTCAATTCGGCCGTCTATATATGACTGTGGGGAAGACATTCTTGTTTGCACTGCTTTAACAGCAGTCAGAGAGATACTTTACAGCAGCTTCATGCACATAGGGTTCTTAAAACAGATTCTGTCCCATAGACTTGTATAGGAGAGTTTTCTAGTCATGCTGTGTGACCTAGGAAGAAATCTCTCTGCCGGGACGGGGTAGAGGGGGGGCTGTGACCATCTCCTCTTGTGACTGGTGGATCCGGTGTTATCTGTACACATTAGGGTCTCCTTTCAGTGTGACCCTGCTTTTACCGATAATGAGCACACTTCTGAAAAGCTCTCTAAACAGAACAGGAAGTGTCAGACGATTGTTTGGCTTAGTGGCCAAAGTGAAAAATGCAGGACTTAAGATTTATTAAAAAAAATATTGAAAGTCATGTGAAAAAAAAAAAAAAAAACATAACCAAAAATTCCTAAAAAATGTGTTTAACATAAAAATGTGAGTTAAACAAGTCATTTTTTAATGATACATTCCCTTTAAAATTATGTTTTTGATAAGCCAGGACTTTATTTCCAGTATCTACTGTTTAATGACAGATAGTTCTTCTTAGGGAGCTTTCACACCGAGCATTTTTGGTGTATTTTTGGCGTCTTGTTGGATGTGTTTTTTGTGCAGAAAGGCACAGCAGTTAATACTGTACAAAATGCACCAAAAAGCGCTCCATGTGAAAGCACACTCAGGAAAAAGAAACGTCAACAATGATTTTCTGCTCAGTTTATCACTCATGCTAGTAACATTAAATTTGTTATAGAAATTTGACATAAAAGTATATCAACGTATTAGACAAAGAGTATGGAGCAGGTATGGGAGCTGAACCTGCTCCATACAAGATAGGTAGCAGCTGCTCTGCTACTCAAAGGAGCAAGAAAAGGCCGAGGATCGAAGATAACTTAGATCCTGAAAGTTTAACCACTTAAATACCATGGTCAGTAGGGACCTCGGCATATAAACTGTTGAAGGGCTAAGCTATGTTGGTTCTAAGGTGCACCACAGAGCACCAAGCTATATGCTGCATGCAATCACATTTTATAAAGGGCCTACCATCCAAACCACTCATAACCAGCTTAAAATATTGCAGAGGATCCCGAGTATTTAGCAATAGCATTTTTTATTTTTTTGCATTTTTTTTACAATTTATTTACCCAATAGATTTTTAGCTTTGATTAGTTTTAGATTAATTTCATGTGTGTTACAGGTTAATTCTAAATGATGAATTTATAGCACTTATTGATTTTTTGCAGTCTGCTTTAACCGGATGTACTAAAGAAAAATTGTATCTTAATTGGGTGTTGACAGTGCAGTCTGAAAGTGCATTTCAACTCCTAATCCTTGTTGCATGGTTGAGCAAATACATTTTTTAAAAGCCATTGAAGACTGATAAATATTCTGTGCTTTTCTAGCTTTATCAGTAACAAAAAAGCTAAGTCTGTTTGAAGACCATTGATGTTCCATGGAAAGTTTTTGTTGCAAAAGCTGCCATGAAATAGAGGTCTGATAAGTAGGTTTTTATTAACGTACATTGTGTATTGATTCCTGGTAATCATGTAAAGAACACGAGCACCGGTGTAGAGGCAGTGACACAAAATAAGGTGATGTTTTCTTGCATCTCTAAGCTCTATCATGTAAATGGCCGTTATTCCAGACAACAGATAATTGTTTTTCAGTTACACATGAAATTCTAAGAAAAAAGTTAAACATTAAAAAAATCACTTTTTACCATATATATTATATTAAAAAATGTATCACAGAAAATCATAACTGCAATTGCTCCATGGGGAATATAATGAAAAATGCTCAAGGCAAAGTAAATGCTTTGTATAAAAATTGTTTTGCATCTCCATTTTCTGAGACCAATTTTTTTTTTCATTTTCCATCTACGAATCTATGTTGGGGATTGTTTATTTGCAGGCTGTAGTGCAGCTTTTATTGTAGCATTTTGGCTACATTTTTTGTGCTTTCAGTGGTGCAGCACTACTGTGAATTTATTGTGGTCAGGATAGCAAAGATGTGCATTTTCACTCATGTGTGAAATATACCCGGCCAAGCAACAGGATCTTAATGGATGATGGCTAGATGGATGGATGATAGCTCATGTAGTGTTATGTGAACTACCTTGTGTTTTTTAATTAAAAAAAAAAAAGTGGACCATTGAAGAAAAGAAACACTTAGAACACTTAATTCTCATCTATTTCCCCACAGAGCATAAGCTCTTGTGAGACGGAGCCCCATTATTATTGTTTAACCCCTTACCGCCGGAGCCAGTTTTGGCCTCTCTGACAGAGCCCCATTTTTTAAATCTGGCATGTGTCACTTTATGTGAGAATAACTTTTTGACACTTTTACCTATCCATGTGATTCAGAGATTTTTTTCTTTTGATACATTGTGCTTTAAGATAGTAAGAAATTTTGGTCCAAAAAGTCCTTGTTTATTTGTGAATAATATCAAAGTATTGTGAAAAATTTGAAAAATGCAACATTTTCAAACTTCAAAAATTTCTTCATGTAAGACAGATAGTAATTCCACTCAAAATAGTTTATAACTAGCATCAACCATATGTCAACCATATGTCTACTGTAGGTTGGCATCATTTTTTAAATATCTTTTTTTCTGACATTTTCAAGAAAATTTGCAATATACTTCTTTTTAGGGACCACTCCAGCTCTGACGTGGCTTTGAGTGGCCTGTATATTAGTTACTCCCATAAATGACTGGATCTAAGAAACTACACCCCTTAAAGCATTCAAAACAGCACTTCGGAAGTTTATTAACCCATTAGGTGTTTCACAGGAATTAAAGCAAAGTGAAGGTAAAATGTCAAAATTTTACTTTTTTGCAGATTTTACATTTTTATCTATTATTCATAAGATCACGGTAGATGTGATCAGGGAAATGCAACTTAATATTGATTCCCCAGATTCTGCAGTTTTCAGAAATATCCCATATGTGGCCCTAGTGCGCTATTTGGCTCAACCACAAGCCCCAGAGCAGGAGGAGCACCTACCTACCCCTCTGGGGTCTCATTTTCATTACGATTTCATTTAGAAGCCATTTCAGGTTGGTGGACACCCTAAGGCGCTAAAACATAATAAACACCATAAACTCCATATTGGAAACCACACCCCTTAAGGAATATATCCAGGGGTATAAAAAGTATATCGACATCACAATTTTTGTTAGCATTAAGCTGTAAAAATGAAGAATTTTTTTTTCCAACAAACTGCAATTTTAGCTGAAAATGTTGAATTTTTACAAAGAATCCTGGAAAAAAGCACCCAAAATTTTGTTGCGCAATTTCTTCCAAGTTCAGCAATACCCTACATGTGGGTGTAAATTGCTGTTTGGGCGCATGACAGGGCATACCAGGGATTGGGCGCTATTTGGCTTTTGGAATGCAGAGTTTGGTGGGTTCCATGTAGCATTTACAAAGCCCCCAAAGTACCAGGACAGGGGAAAAAGGTGGTGTATGTGTTTTTATTTTATTTTTCATGTTTTTGTTTCACTTTTTTCACCATATGAAACTACACATTTGTAGCTTTAGTATGGGAAATCCAGGGGCAGGGAACTTTAAAAGTGGTTTACCTGAGTCAGAAGTGTCATTTTGTAGCTAGAAAGCGCTAAATCTATGACCCGCAGTAGAACAGGTTTTAAGATTCAGGCGCATGCTACACTACTAATGCACGCAAAAAAATGGCAACTGAGCACCAAAAATCATACCTGTTGCCCTTACCGCCAGGTCTTCTTTCAAATTAAAACTGATCATTGAGGGTCCCAGCAGCGGGTACTTTGTAATCAGCGTGGTACTGATTATCTTGTTTTCATTTTTATTTATAATCTTTGCAAATTTCAGTGGAATTGGACATTTTATTTATGTACTACACCTATAAAATATGATATAAAAGATGATTTTTTGCAGGTCATATTAATGGAGATATTGTGATTGACCTCAGCTGTGGTGCTATGGTCCATCATCTGTATGCAGCCTGTGAGTTTTTCAAGCACATCATAGTCCTGAAGGTCAGTGACAGATGCATCATGGAGCTGAAAAGATGGCTGGACACACGGACTGGAGCATTTGACTGGGGACATACCACAAAACTTCATGTAGACATTGGAGAAAGCAGGTGAAGTGTTTGATTAGATTTTAAGGGGAACTCACTGAATACGATCTCTTAAGCATTTGGACAATGTCCCTCTTACCTTATTTTTTTCAGTACTGGTCTATTCAAGACAGTACATCAGTCCTAGTTGAATTCAAGTCTTTCCACCACTACTGAAAGCCAATAATCCAGAGCTAACTACTGACCTTTCATGTTGCCATATTGATTTTAACAATTAATATCCTTATGTTTCCTATCTCTCTCAGTGACCAGTTACAGGACAAAGAAGGAAAAGTGAGATCAGCAGTTCAACATGTTATGAAATGCGACCTGGAGAAAGAAAATATAACACATCCGATGGTCTTACCGCCAGCAGATTGTATCATCAGTGCTTGGCTTCTAAATGTTATC